>JAWNNJ010001762.1:600000-838581 GCA_035045125.1 Hypselothyrea guttata | reverse complement strand
AATACAGTGCGCGAAATATGTAAGTAGGACAACATGTTTTTAGCTATAACAAATGAACCGTTTTGTAGAAGTTTCAAAACCAAATTTTTATATAATCTTTAAGAATGTACTAATTACCTAAAAAGATAAAAAAACAGTTAAAACTTTACTACACTAAAAAAAAAAATTAATGAAAATATCTTCAAGCGAAATAAGTAAGTAGGTCAAATTTGAAAATTTTGGTGTAAATCAAAAAAACAGTGAATTATTTAATTTTTTTGGATGGGATTATTATAAACTAAACATCCTTTAGAGTTCAGGACCTTCAAAAGACATCCTGGCTGTGATTTTTTTTAATTTTGATGCATTTTTATGTGTTTTTTAGCCTTTTTTTGAATAATAGCTTTTTTTAGCTCTTTAAAGGATAATGATTGTGTCCTGTTTTTATAAACAAATTGGAATTCGATACCCCAATGGTTTCCAAGCAGATTTCAATCTGCACTACTCGCTGGCTACTCCAGAGGAGGGCTTTTCTTCTTAAAAAAAACGCATCCTGGCGACTTTCAGTGTGCATTAGTGCATTATCCTGCTGAAAATCCATAAAAAACCAATTTATTATCCTTGCCAAATGTTAATATAATTAGTCCCTACAGTTACAGATCCTTTTCGCCATTCGTTATATGTGTTTAATAGCACATAAAAGTCATTACATTATACCCGAGAGCAGCGCATATCTGTAAGGACCCTCAATAGGAGTTTCTCCATACAAGGACCTTTTTGGGGCACCGAAAACTATTTGGTCCATCTAAATTCAACATATTGATCACACATTTAACAATTTTCTACTCAAAATCCCAAAATTTTTTTTTTTTTTTAAATTGTGATAAGGCCGTTTTGTACGTGAGCAGTAGTACCGGTTAAAGGACATTTATTCCATACAAGACATTAACCGACCTTCATAAAATTAGTTTTGTTCGAAAGGTGGATTTTCTTAGATCTAAATTAAATCGAATTTAAGAAGCGCTGACGATCTGATTAGCAGCAAGAAATTAAATTCCCTTTTTTGTCGCGGTTTTTAACTAACGTTGGGTACCAAAAACAGGACCTACACCTTAAGTTTATGAATCCTTAACAAAATTTTTTTTTTTAACTTGTTCCTACCAATATTGCTTGCAGTTTTCCGTATTATGCTGCTTGTTTTAAAAAGCGCAAATATTTTTTTTAAATTTTTTTGTCAATTAAATGGGTAAAATTCAACATTTCATACAAAAAATAATCCTTGAAAAATCCTTTAACAACAAAAAACATAATTTTTAATTAAAAATAATTTATTTCAATTTATTCTATGCATTTAGATAAAAAAAACATTAAATTTCATATACATAAACTAAGTAAATGCCAAATGCAAGTAATTTGACCTACTTACTTATTTCGTTCGGTAGAGCCAATGCTTGTGCATTAAATTGAAATTAACGGCCAAACGTAACGGTACTTTTTCAAATTTTTTTGTTTTTTTATCGAGTACAATTCAATTAAATCAAAATATAGAAAGATAATTGTATACATTGTTTTTTAACAGCAAGGAAATCATTTCAAATTGTTGTCCTACTTACTTATTTCGCGCACTGTATGTATATATTAATAAAATTAGTAAAGCTGACAGCTTTGATCTTTACACAATATAACATTTTGTGTTTAAAATACATGTATATATTTTTATTATTTAAAATGGATTTATATCGGTTTTGAAGCTTTTCTGTATTCTGAAAAAAAACGCACAATATAAAATAATAAATGTATATGTAATAATAATAATAATTAATTTTAGTTTAATTTTAATTATAATTTTACCAACTCTGCCAAAATTCTCTTCCCTTTCCCTAGACGCCAATGTTTGTAATTAATTTAAGTTGCTACGATATTCAAATTTAATGACAGGCTATTAAAAATTATTAACATGCTAGTATGCAAGCAAAAGATACAAT
The DNA here is from genome assembly GCA_035045125.1 of Hypselothyrea guttata. Lineage (NCBI taxonomy): Eukaryota > Metazoa > Arthropoda > Insecta > Diptera > Drosophilidae > Hypselothyrea > Hypselothyrea guttata. The sequence continues at coordinate 836,617 of JAWNNJ010001762.1, read as the reverse complement.
TAGGTTAGCTCTCAAATAACTGACCTATCGCTAGGTCATTTACCTTGCAGCCCCACAACAAATGCTGGGTATCCTTGCTCAAATTGGTTCCCACGTTGACCTGTTTGGAGTTTCTTCCCGTATGAATTCTTAGCTATAGATTCCGTCTGAGCCAAGTGGCTAATGAACTAATGAGTAATTTAGCCGAGTACCCCAAACAGTTGTCCTTCCGTCCGCTGTCTGGTTTTGTTATCCCTTTGGCAAGGACAACCCGAGTGCAGCGAAGCGTTAAGGTGACTGTCAGACACGTAGAGATACAAATACACACACAAACACAACCACGGATACGGACACGGACATTGACACGGATACTTGAACTAGCTGCTGGATCTGTCCCCTGGCACTACTCTTCCCCTCTTCCCTTTCTCCCTTCTTGGCTCTTGTTACGGTTAATAGGTTTAGATCAAATGGCAGTTTGTTAACTTTTGCCATCGCTAAGTCTCCTTACCCTTTTACATTTTTTGAGCTCTGTTTTGTTTTTTGCATCGATTTGCTTATCAGCTTGGTGGCAGGGCAGCCTGTAGTTTGCGGGTGTTTGTGGTTTTTGACGCTGCTGCTGTTGCCGGTGGTTGTTGTTGCTGTTGCTGTTGCTGATTGTGTTTGCTTTATGAGCAATTAATATGTCAGTTGGCGGCCTAGTGTTAAACATATAGGGTGGTAAATGGAGTACAGTGGGTCGAAGGCAAAGAAAATGCGAGAGTACGGCCAGCTAGTGTTCGGTCAGTGAGAGTTCGGCCAGCGAGAGTTCGTCCAATGAGAGTTCGTCCAACGAGAGTTCGGGCAATGAGAGTTACTCCATCGAGAGTTCAGACTTCGAGAGTTGGACCAGCGAGAGTTAGACCAACGTGAGTTGAGGCTATGGGAGTTGGGCTGGCGAGAGTTGGACCAACATTAATTGGTCCAACGATAGTTCGGCCTGTAAGAGTTGGATCAGCGATAGTTGGGCTAGCGAGAGTTGGGCCAAAGATACAGAGTAAAGTAGAGAGTAGAGTAGAGATGTAGTTGTCCCAGCAAGAGTTGGGAGTTTTACATTAAAATAAATAACCTTTCCCCAGGGTTTATGTATTATTTATGTATTATTTTATTTATTTAATATCGCCTAAGACTAGTCGACAGAAAAAATTAAAATTAGTTTAAAAATTATGTATAAAATGCAATAAATAAATTAAATTATTTATGTGTAATTTTGTTTATTTTATGTCGACTAAGACGTCGACTGTTCTAATAGCAAATAAAATTCTAATCAAAATTTAATTAAAGAATCAAATTAAATTAAAAGTAATCGGGTACAAAAAATGATATAAATGTAAAATTCGTATAAAAGTTTCATCAAATATGCCACTGTACTTGCCGCAGATCTTTCGCTTTTGCTGCGGAACTCGTTGAAGGCGCAATTGGGCCAACAGGGAACTGTCACAACCAGAATTGTGCAAGTTCTTGCAGGACTCGTGGCAGGCACGTTTTTGCATGATTTCCGACAGTCGTCAGCCCATGGCATATGGCCAGGTCTTGTTCTCAGCACTAACAACCCCAAGACGCACAAATAACTGAATATGAGGAATGCAGGGACAGGGGAGTTGGCGTGTGGCGTATTATCCTTAAACGGCGCTGCGGCAGGCGTTTGTGTGTTTATGTCCAGGGTACAAGTGTATATGCCAAGAGCAGCTTTTACGATTCCTATAATAGTTCCAGAAGGATGTGGGGAGGGGGGGCGAAGCTTTGTTAGTAGCGGCGCGTGTGTCGACTGCGTTTCCCGTGGGAATCGCCAGGATTTCATGACGTGGGCGTGCGAAAATATATTGTGCAGGATAAACAGTAATCAGGGTGTTCAGCTTATGAAACTTGCACTAGAGTATTTAAATAAAGCATTTAATTAAACTTAATTGAAATTGAAGGCGTAGTTAGTGTGAAAGGAAAATAAACTTTCATTTGTCACAATTTATTTGTAATTTAAATTTAAGATGAGTTCCGCCGCAGAGCATATCCTCTGGGAAATTATGGAGAGGCCCAAGCAAACATGCCGAACTTCAAAGTATACGCTCTAAATGTGGCTATTATTCTTGCTCAAAAAAATAGTAATAATAATTTCCCCTTACGTCCAATCACTGACCTCAATTGTTAGTCCAATCAATGATTTTACCCAGCTGTATTTTCTGCTGCCATTTATCATTACCAAGTTCAATTTTATGCTAGCCTAACGGAAATAAATATGAAAGCTCACACAGACACAGACACACACGCACACCAACACGCACACCTTAGGGCAATAAAAATATCAACTTTAGCAGCAAATTTTTCGCACAATTCAATGGACATCCGGCTTTTATTTATATAGCGTTGCCAAGGTGTGTTGAAGAAGCACCACAAGTGCGATTGAAAATCAACTACAACAACTACAACAACAACAATAACTAACATTACACTTGAAAAAAATAATCAAGAAATTCGTTAGAAATTTATTGGGATTTCCCTTAAAAAATTCTTCAGCGTTAGTATGATTAAAATTAAATTCCCGAAAGAAACTAAAATTACTGAAATAAAATTGCAAAAAAATTATCAAGAAATTCGCCATAATGCAAGTAAAAAATCCGAATTTATACATTGAGAACAAAATTCCTGAGCATTCGATTAATAAGATTTTAATTACTTTCCAAACTTGACAAAATAAAGAAAATAATAAGCTCATTATAGTCTTTAAATAAGTACGATTCGGAAGCAACACTTAAATCGTTTCAGGTTAAAAATATTCTCATTTAAACCAGAAGAATATTTAGGCCTGGTTGAATTTGATGCATATCTGAATAAGACAAAAATCGTTAATGACGATTAGATTTGTTTTTTTTCCTGATTTATGAATTTTTATTGCACATAATTTTTTAAATACTTTATTCAGCGAATTCGTTGTTTATTTTTTATATACTTTATTCAGCTAATTCATTGTTTATTAAATTTTAAAATTAATTTAAAATTTCTGGAACAAATTATATATTTGCGTAATAAAATATAGTGCTTTTTCTCTGAGTGTAATACTACAACTACAACTACAACCGCAAAACAGTTGCTGCGCGTTGGCAAAGGAAATGAGCAGGCGAAGGTCGTTGAGGAGCGACGGCGGAGGAGAGAGAGATAGAGAGAGAGGGAGTGAGAGAGGAGAGAACGAGACGAGAAGAGCAGTAAGCTTATTTAGAAGCAACCTGAGGCTGCACTCCCTGTGTGTGTGTGCGTGTGTGTGTGTGTGCGTGTTGATAGTGGGTGTTATGGCTAACAGCCACAACAAATTTTTATAGCTGTCATTTATCTTTAGTCAAAATAAAAACCCAATTCGTGTATCCACGCCCTGGGCTTGGCGCCTACAAACATATCGATTCACGTGGGTTTTGCAACATTCACGCTTGCTGCCTGTTGCCGGGGCCTAAACTGAAAGCCAGGGCAGACGGAACAAGTGATAAGCTAATTTATTTTATAGCCAATTAATTAACTGCATTGAATGCAAGAAACCAAGCTAAGAACTAAACCATTACATTAATAGTAGTTGTTGTTTAAAAAAAATATATAAAACTGATATTAAACGGAACAGTAATTAAATTAAATTAATATTTAAATAAAATTAAATAATTAATTCAAATTAAATTAAAGATTTATAGATATATATAGATTTATATTTCATTCAACTGGCCGTCCTCATATATCAGGCAACTATATCTTTTTTCGAATTTTATATATTTTTCATATGAGTAGAAATTCTTGTATTGTTAAGAAAATTGTTTTGAATAAATTAAATTAAAACTTAAATTAAACCAGTAAGGACGGAGCTACAGTCGGACGTAACCGACAGTAGGAGACCCTGTACTTTGTGTTTTCTTCGCTGATTCTTATCCGACCGTAATGTAATTCACAGCATCGATTGGGATTGTCATAGACTACGTACATGACACATCCCAAATCTTTAGCTTTAAAACTTGAGCTTTGAAGCTGCAAACTGTTGCTAAATTGGTATTTCGGTTAGCGGAGGAATGAGAGGAGTTATCAAAAAACCCAAACTAACTTGATCTGATGGTTGCATAGGAGAACATAAATACCAAAAAATGGTATTTCTAGCTCTTATAGTTTGCAAGATCTAGGCGGCTTCTCTGTCTGCGCTATCTTCGCTGTTTCTTCTCCGATTGTAATGTAATTCACAGCATCGATGGATAATTCAATAGGCTACGTTCATGCCAAATTACAAGTCTGTAGCTCTAATATTGTGGCTGCAGTTGCACATAAATACATTTTGCAAAACATTGTCTATTGCATATCTTCGCGATTTCTGTTTCAAATCATAATTTAATTAAAAGCATTGGTGGATAATGTCATAGACTACATACATGCCAAATTACAAGCCTGTAGCGCTATTATTGTGGCTGCTGTGGCGTTTATAGTTTTCAAGATTTTTGAGGTAGGTGTAGATTTTTGATGATTCGCGGATAAAGGAGGTGAGATATCAAAAGTTTGAAATAAACTTGATCTGCTTGCATTAGCTGACTACCTAAATCCGGAAAGCTGGTGTCTTTAGCTTTTATAGTTGCTGAGATCTAGGTGTTCATACGGACAGACGGACAGACACACAGACGGACAGACGGACAGACGGACATGGCTATATCAACTCAGCTCGTCGTCCTGAGTCAGAATATATATACTTTGTGGGGTCTACCACGCTTCCTTCTGCCTGTTACACACAACTGTCATTTGCACTAAATTAATAGACCCTTTTACTTTTTTAAAGTACAGGGTCTAAAAAGGGTATGATTGAAATAAGTTTTCAAAGATAAATAAATAAAAAATGATGGTAAAAACCTCAATAAATTTATAGAGTAATATAGCTGAATATTGAAGCTAAATTGAAGATGAACAGTGGGAGCCATAGACACTTGGGAGCTCCCAAGTGTCTATGGCTCCCACTGTTCATCTTGAATTTAGCTTCAATATTCAGCTATATTACTTTATAAATATGTTTAGGTTTTTACAATCATTTTTTATTTATTTAGCTTTGAAAACTTATTTTATTCATACCCTTTTTTATTATTTTAATATTAATTTTAATTTAATTTATTCAAAACAATTTTCTGAATGTGAGAAATTAGGTCTCGACGTCAGCAATTTTCTTTGCAGTACAAGAATTTCTACTCATATGAAAAATATATAAAATTCGAAAAAAGATATAGTTGCCTGATATATGAGGACGGCCAGTTGAATGAAATATAAATCTATATATATCTATAAATCTTTAATTTAATTTGAATTAATTATTTAATTTTATTTATATATTAATTTAATTTAATTACTGTTCCGTTTAATATCAGTTTTATATTTTTTTTTTAAACAAAAACTACTATTAATGCATTCTTGCATTCAATGCAGTTAATTAATTGGCTATAAAATAAATTAGCTTATCACTTGTTCCGTCTGCCCTGGCTTTAAGTTTAGGCCCCGGCAACAGGCAGCAAGCGTGAATGTTGCAAAACCCACGTGAATCGATAAGTTTGTAGGCGCCAAGCCCAGGGCGTGGATACACGAATTGGGTTTTTATTTTGACTAAAGATAAATGACAGCTATAAAAATTTGCTGTGGCTGTTAGCCATAACACCCACTATCAACACGCACACACATGCACACACACGCACACACACAGGGAGTGCAGCCTCAGGTTGCTTCTAAATAAGCTTACTGCTCTTCTCGTCTCGTGCTCTCCTCTCTCACTCTCTCACTCCCTCTCTCTCTCTCTCTCTCTCTCTCTCCCATCTCTCTCCTCCGCCGTCGCTCCTCAACGACCTTCGCCTGCTCATTTCCTTTGCCAACGCGCAGCAACTGTTTTGCGGTTGTAGTTGTAGTTGTAGTATTACACTCAGAGAAAAAGCACTATATTTTATTACCCATAAACTATATTTTATTCCAGAAATTTAAAATTAATTTTAAAATTCAATAAAATAAAGATGAATTCACTGAAAATTTAAGTGCAATAAAAATTTATAAATTAGAAAACTTATGAAAAATTTGGATAGGAATAAAAGTTGTCCATTTGGTATGATCGATTTTTGTTCTATTCAGATATGCAATAAATTCAACCAGGCTTAAATATTCTTCTGGTTTAAATGAGAACATTTTTAACTTGAAACGATTTCAGTTTTGCTTCCGAATCGTAATTATTTAAAGACTTTGATGTGTCTATTATTTTCGTATTTTTTTTTAAGTTTGGAAAATAATTTAAATTATATAAATCGAATGCTCAGGAATTTAGTTCTCAATTTAGAAATTCGGATTTACTACTTGCAGATTGAATTGTCGAATTTCTTGATTATTTTCTTGCGTGCAATTTTATTTCAGTAGTTTTAGCTTTTTTCGGGAACATAATTTTAATCATACTAACGCTGAAGAATTTTTTTTCAAATGAGAGAAATCCCAATAAATTCCGTATGAATTTGTTGATTATTTTTTCCAAGTGTAATGTTAGTTATTGTTGTTGTTGTAGTTGCTGTAGTTGATTTTCAATCGCACTTGTGGTGCTTCTTCAACACACCTTGGCAACGCTATATAAATAAAAGCCGGATGTCCATTGAATTGTGCGAAAAATTTGCTGCTAAAGTTGATATTTTTATTGCCCTAAGGTGTGCGTGTTGGTGTGCGTGTGCGTCTGTGTCTGTGTGAGCTTTCATATTTATTTCCGTTAGGCTAGCATAAAATTGAACTTGGTAATGATAAATGGCAGCAGAAAATACAGCTGGGTAAAATCATTGATTGGGCTAACAATTGAGGTCAGTGATTGGACGTAAGGGGAAATTATTATTATTTTTTTGAGCAAGAATAATAGCCACATTTAGAGCGTATACTTTGAAGTTCGACTCAATGGCGAGGCCATAGAAAAATGGTTGGGTTTAGGCATGTTTACTTGGGCTTCTCCATAATTTCCCAAAGGATATGCTCTGCGGCGAAATTCATCTTAAATTTAAATTACAAATAAATTGTGACAAATGAAAGTTTATTTCTCAGAATGATTTTCACACTGAGTACGCCTTTAATTTCAATTAAGTTTAATTAAATGCTTTATTTAAATACTCTAGTGCAAGTTTCATAAACTGAACACCCTGATTACTGTTTATCCTGCACAATATATTTTCGCACGCCCACGTCATGAAATCCTAGCGATTCCCACGGGAAACGCAGTCGACACACGCGCCGCCACACACAAAGCTTCCCTTCCCCTCCTTTCCTTCTCCTGGCACTATTATAGGAATCGTAAAAGCTGCTCTTGGCATATACACTTGTATCCTGGACATAAACACACAAACGCCTGCCGCAGCGCCGTTTAAGGATAATACGCCACACGCCAACTCCCCTGTCCCTGTATTCCTCATATTCAGTTATTTGTGCGTCTTGGGGTTGTTAGTGCTGAGAACAAGACCTGGCCATATGCCATGGGCTGACGACTGTCGGAAATCATGCAAAAACGTGTCCGCCACGAGTCCTGCAAGAACTTGCACAATTCTGGTTGTGACAGTTCCCTGTTGGCCCAATTGCGCCTTCAACGAGTTCCGCAGCAAAAGCGAAAGATCTGCGCCAAGTACAGTGGCATATTTGATGAAACTCTTATACAAATTTTACATTTATATCATTTTTTGTACCCGATTACTTTTAATTTAATTTAATTCCTGAATTTACATTTGATTAGTATTTTATTTGCTATGAGACCAGTCGTCGTCTTAGTCGACATAAAATAAATAAAATTACACATAAATAATTGTATTTATTTATTTAATTTTATACATAATTTTCGAACTAATATTAATTTTCTCTGTCGACTAGTCTTAGGCGCTATTAAATAAATGAAATAATACATAAATAATACATAAACCCTGGGGAAAGGTTATTTATTTTAATGTAAAACTGTCGCTTCCCAACTCTTGCTGGGACAACTAACTACATCTCTACTCTACTCTCTACTCTACTTTGTATCTTTGGCCCAACTCTCGCTAGCCCAACTGTCGCTGGTTCAACTCTCGCCAGCCCAACTATCTTTGGCCCAACTTTCGCTAGCCCAACTGTCGCTGGTCCAACTATCACAGGCCGAACTATCGTTGGCCCAATTCATGTTGGTCCAACTCTCGCCGGCCCAACTCTGATAGCCTGGACTCTCGTTGGTCTAACTCTCGCTGACCAAACTCTCGAAGTCTGAACTCTCGATAAGCGAACTTTCAATGTCCAAACGTTCGTTAGACGAACTCTCATTGGACGAACTCTCGTTGGGCGAACTCTCGCTGGCCGAACTCTCACTACCCGAACACTAGCTGGTCGTACTCTCGTCTGCCGAACACAACCATTTTTTTTTTCATTCGTCCCACTGTACTCCATTTACCACCCTATATGTTTTACACTAGGCCGCCAACTGACATATTAATTGCTCATAAAGCAAACACAATCAGCAACAACAACAGCAACAACAACCACCGACTACAGCAACAGCGTCAAAAACCACAAACACCCGCAAACTACAGGCTGCCCTGCCTTCAAGCTGATAAGCAAATCGATGCAAAAAACAGAGCTCAAAAAATGTAAATAGGGTAAGGAGACTTAGCGATGGCAAAAGTTAACAAACTGCCATTTGATCTAAACCTATTAACCGTAACAAGAGCCAAGAGGCAGGAAGAGGGGAAGAGGAGTGTCAGGGGACAGATCCAGCAGCTAGTTCAAGTATCCGTGTCAATGTCCGTGTCCGTATCTGTATCCGTGGTTGTGTTTGTGTGTGTATTTGTATCTCTACGTGTCTGACAGTCACCTTAACGCTTCGCTGCACTCGGGTTGTCCTTGCCAAAGGGATAACAAAACCAGACAGCGGACGGAAGGACAACTGTTTGGGGTACTCGGCTAAATTACTCATTAGTTCATTAGCCACTTGGCTCAGACGGAATCTATAGCTAAGAATTCATACAGGAAGAAACTCCAAGCAGGTCAACGTGGGAACCAATTTGAGCAAGGATACCCAGCATTTGTTGTGGGGCTGCAAGGTAAACGACCTAGCGATAGGTCAGTTATTTGAGAGCCAACTTAATTGTGTCTTCTCCTTGCATATTAGCATGCTAATAATTTTTAATAGCCTGTCATTAAATTTGAATATCGTAGCAACTTAAATTAATTACAAACACTGGCGTCTAGAGAAAGGGAATAGAACTTATGGCAAATACAATAGAGTTGGTAAAAAAATAAAAAAAAAATTGTAGAACTACTTTTATTTCACTTTGTTTAATACATATAAATTTATTACATTCTAATTTTTTAGTTTGTTTTTTTTCAGAAGATGTATAGAACAGCTACAAAAAAAATATATTAAACCAAAACTAGACAAGGTAGTTGATCAGCAGAACAATCCTATATATAAAGAATTATAAATTGTTGAAATAATAAAAAAATATAATTTAAACATATAATTTTCTACTGTGTAAAGATCAATGCTATCAGCTTCATTATTTATATAAATTTATATATTTTTTAATTTTTCTTAACTTGTATTTAAATGTATAAAGCATAAAACATTTTAATAAATTTTATAGACATTTCTCAGATGTTAAATATATATATTTTGCAGATTTAATTTAACGACACACCTTAGGCTATATCTGCTCAGAAGATAATTGTGTCAGTCGTTGGCAAAACTAATTACCCTCCTGATCGCTAACGATCTTCTCCACACACTCGTAGCGTCGACAGAGCATACTGAAGGCAAAGCCAAGAATTATGTCACCCTCCATAAAAATAACTATATCTATTCTGTAACTCCATGTACAGTGGGGCAATGCATTGCGTGTGGGAGCTGAGAACTTGGCTCTGGGCAAGAAAGAAGGCTTATGGATGTCGCTCTGAGCGCTGTCATGCTTGGCTGCTCATTTATGACCATAGAGCACTGTTAAGTGAATGTATCTCAAAGATACACAGACACGGAGATACCGAGATACACAGAATGCAATGCAACTTGAAGTCAAACCAAGTGACTTCTTGCTGCTTCAGTGCATCCGCACAACATTTTCCGCTTCTTTAGCAGAGAGCCAGAGCAAACCGGTGGGATTTACTGTGATTTCCTTACAACGGCCTAAAGGCAGTTCCTATGGGGTTAACATTGGTCATGCTTCAGCTGCAGCTAATTAAGTTAGTTAACAATGCTTACTTTGCCTTCAGGGTTTCAACTACAATTAAAGAATAAGTTAAGCAAATATAACAAAAAAGAACTTGAGTATATGGAATAAATTATTGAATATCTGCAGCCCTAGCCTTGACTCTGGGCTTAGGCCACATTATGATTTATGTCTGTGCGATAATAAATGAAAGGCCAAACTGAATACCTGAGCTTTCATTATCGACACAGCTTATTACTGCCTGAATTCTTATCAATATGTTTGATAAATGACATTGCAGTGGAGGCTCAGTTTATTGACTTTTCAACCGACATTAGCCCCAAAAGTAGAACAGAAAGAACAGAAAGGCAATAAACCCCGAATGAATTATGCTAATAACTGTTACCATTATTTTATGTTTATTATATGCAATCAATAACCATGTCTACGCCCATCAATGCCCGTTATTATTGTTTCCACGACAATCAGGCATATATTATGATGCCAACTTTCATGCAAATTGCTGGGCGCACATTGTTCTTGTTGCCATAATTAGTCATTGTTATACGACACATTACGACAGTCAACTGCGACAATTTGCCAGCTTTTAATTCCATTTGACATTCCATTTATTATGGATGCAAAACATTTAAGCTGGGGCTTCGGCAGCCATCGCAGTCACCTCTCCAAAGATAGTTTCCGAAAGAGCCATAGAAAAACCAGTAAGAACGGAGCAGATCTGTCGGCGGGAAGGCTACAGTAGGATGTAACGGACGCTAGGAGACCCTGTATTTTGTTTTTAATAAAACAGACACATTCGAGTAAATTGTCTGTTGCATATCTTCGCTATTTCTTATCAGTAAAAAAAACCAGTAAGGACGGAGCAGATCTGTCGGGGGAAGGCTACAGTAGGATGTAACGGACGGTAGGAGACCCTGTATTTTGTTTTTAATAAAATAGACACATATCTTCGCTATTTCTTATCAGTAAAAAAAAACCAGTAAGGACGGAGCAGATCTGTCGGGGGAAGGCTACAGTAGGATGTAACGGACGTTAGAAGACCCTGTACTTTGATCTTAAGAATACACACACATTGAAACAAATTGTCTGTTGCACATCTTCTCTATTTCTTATTAGTGGTACTCCTATTTTTGATAGTTTGCGAGGTATATGTAGGTGCTCGTCGTCCTGATCAAGAATATATATTCTGAGCTTAATAGACCCCTTTGTACCTTTTTAAAGTACAGGGTCTAATAAAATTTGCTTTTAGAACTCTTGTGTTGCATGATCTCATGAATCTGTATGAAAGGCAGTCAAAATATATATTAATATATGAAAGTTTTACTCTACAATTTATAAAGTTTTGACGTTTTATAATTATGCACTAAAAAACAAAATACAAAATCTTTCGTGAAAGTAATTTTTTAAATATATGTTTAACAATTAATTTCAAATTGTAGACTATTATAATAAATAAAATTCCTCTGTTTTCTATAGTGTCAACAATTTTCAGCGTATTTCGTATTCTAATAGAATCAATTTGTATTCGTTATTGTTTTATATGCATTCCCGATTTCCTCTCTCTTTCTCAAGTGTTTCACTTGATAATTTATTGCTTGAATGGTTTCGCTTGGATTTGGACTCTACAGCTTTTGGCATAAACCAAATTTGGTCGCGATCTCCATATGTCATTTCATTTATAGCACTCGAGTTTTGGGCTGTTTTAATTAGCAGATTTAAATGTTTTCCATTGGCTTTTATTATGCCATTTCGCAGCGCGTTAATTAACAGTTGTGTGTAAATCCCATGCCCCCCATGCATTATTTATCATTTATCGGCGCTAGGTTTATCGCAACTGAGCGATATTCATGTGTAATCGAAACAATGCATGCCTAACCGCAATAATAATTCTACTAGGTTATATCGAATTCTGTTAAATAATCAGACGGCCACAGGATTGAAATAGCTATTTACAGCTAAAAGTTGTGTAATGTTAGCAGTAACAATGGGTACAGGGTATAAAAGTAACAAAAAGTTATACAGGGCAGTATATTTTTGTTGATTAAAATACCACATTTCTTATAGGGTATAAATTCAGTTATAAATTCTAATTCTATAAAAAAATATTAGCCAGTAAGCATATATTTTGTTTTTGTGCTAAGAGATTATCAAATTTCAGGAAAAATCATCAATATTTAATTTTGATTAAATTCTTTTATTCTTAGATTATTCTTTTATTTTAATTGTATTTAATTTATCTTATGTGTTCTTTTTATTTTTATTTTATTTTTTTTGTCGACTGATCTTCGTAAAGTCATAATATTCATTTATATAAATTCAGATTTTTTTTTTTAAGATTTAGTTTATTTTTTTAAATATTGGTGATCTTATATATTTAATTTATATTTTAGCTATTAAATCCATAGCTTATCAGACATAATATTTTAAGTTTTAAGTCTAATTTTATATAATAGCAGGACTCACTGGGAAACTGCTATTTCTGTTAAAATTAAACTTAATTATAAAATTTACTTATTGTTTAAAAAGACAGATTGTAAATATAAATAAAATGAGAAAAAAAAGTATAATTTTATGAAATATATTTTATTAAATATTTTACGTTAAATTTATTATGTTTTCACCAATAAAAATTTGAAAATATTTTAAATAAATTAAATACAGTAGAATCCGGTTATAACGACGCCGCTTATAGCGTCCGTCCGGTTATTGCGACGAAAACTCAATGGTTTGGTTGGTCCCCATACAAACTTATATGAAACGGCCTCCGCTTATAACGTCTCCGCTTTTAGCGACAAACCGCTTATAACGACGAGATTTTTCACAATTAAACCGGATATTGCGACGTGCCGAACAAAAAAAAAAAACTTTACAAAAGGAAAATTTGATTTCTTTAACAATGCTAAAAAAAGCAAACAAAATCCTGGATTTTGTGTTTTTTCAATACGAAAAAGAAACAAAATCATGGATTTTGTCTTCCGGATATAACGACGTAAAATCGTCGGTCCCTTGAATGTCGCTATAACCGGATTCTACTTTATTAAATTTTTTGTTTTGATTAAAAAATTAATTTGTTTTATTTTAAAACCTATTACGAACATGGCATCCATAAAATTAAAAAAAAAAAATTTTTTTTTGCTCCTTTCGGATAGTGCGTCTGCCGGATATAACGACGTAAAATCGTCGGTCCCTTGAATGTCGCTATAACCGGATTCTACTGTATATTTAATATATATTTAATACAATATTTTGATTAATTTATTGCCATTTGAATTTTCTTTTTCAACAGGTCTTAGTGAACTTAAAAAATAAATTAAATATATAATTAATTGTCTACCAAAATTTGTGCACTATATTATATTGTATATTATTAATTTCTGCTATTATTTATTTCTCATATCCTGTTTATGCCTTCTATATTTAGTTTCGCACTAACTTTCTCATTAACTCAGACATCGTGTCTAATCCTGCGGAATGCCGAAAACATTGCCAAAGTTGTGGAATAAATATGCACAAAGTGTCAAAGGTCAGCAACGAGCAGCAAATCCCAGCGGAACAAAGGGGATGGTAGGGTAGGGGATGTGGATGGGGAAAAGGGGGGAGCAGTCAACAGCGTAAACGAGCGACAAATCCCGACCATATGGCACACACACACACACACACTCACACATACGAGCGCACGCATTGAGAGCGAGAGAGGTAGGGAAAGAGAGAGGGAGAGAGAGAGAGACAAGAAGCAGGCCGTTGCCTTGGCAATGTGACAGAAAGCGCATAGGAAGAAGAAGCAAAGGTAAAGCGAAAACGGAGCAAAGTGGAGTTGTTATTGTTGCTGCTGTTAATGAAACATACACACACACATACATACATATATATGCAGATGTATGTAAATGTGATGTATGTACATACAAACGTACATACAAATCGTAAATCGCCAACGCAACGCTGCAAAGGAAAATCAATATTACGGCGTTTTTCGACTGTGTTTGTTGTTGTTGCCGCTGTTGCCAGCGTTGCCAGATTTGGGCACGCGCGAAAGCTAGATTTGAAGCAAAAACAAGCTAAAAATAGCTAATATATTTTAATGAAATTTTGATTAAATTTTGACTAAATTTAAATACATAAAAATATAAATAAATATTGTTTTTTGTTTTTATTTTGCATAATTAATTCCCTTACTTTTTTAAGTTGATTTCCAATTTTATAAAATGCAATCTAAATATTTTATTAGCTAATCTTAAGAGTTGCCAACATTTTCGTTTTGTCGTTATTCAAAGTTTGTAAAGATTAAAATATTATTTTCTCCTATTTCTCCCTCTAATTTTGTTTCGTTTTAGAAGTATATTTATTGGAAATTTAGTTTTATTTGATTGATTTACGAGCTTAAACACAGATTTTGTTTTTTGTCGATGCAAGCAACATTGCCATTAAAATTCCATCCAAATTCTTATATTTCAATGCCGCTAAATATTTAAAACTAATACAAATAATTTGTTTAAATGCAGTACTTATATAAACATCTGAATTATATTAAAAAATGCTAGATTTATAGCTGTAAACTATTTGCAAAATGTATAAACTCTTCCACAATAAAACAGACCAAATCTAGCCTATATAAAGCCAAATTGGCAGCACTGGCTGTTGCTGCTACCAAAAATGTGTCAGAAAGAGGAGCAGAACAAAGTGGAGCAGAGCGTGCTGCGTGCGAGCGAGACGGCGCGTGTTTATGCATGTGTGCGTGTTAATATATTTACACACATACATACATACGTATATGCATGACTAAAAATAATTGGCAAAATACAACAACAACAACAATTAAAAGCAAAACTCACCTGCGCTTAATTTGTTTTATTTTTTGTTATTTTTTTGGAGTTGAAGTTCACGCTCGACAAAAGCTTTTAAAAATTATTAAACAGTTGTTGTGGCTTTTTCTGTTGTTGTTTTAATTTCGCAGTTGTTGTTGTTGTTTTTGTTGGACAACAACAAAACTCCAACTTCAATTTTATGTTGCGGCGATTACACAACGCTCCAAATGGGAAAAACTCTACGAAGTTGGGCGCAAAAGGAATCGAACGATTAGACACAGAAATGGCGCAAATAGTTTTTATTAATTATGCTTTGAACCTGATGGAAAAACCATTAATTACTTTGTTTTATTTTTGATTTATTTAAAATATAATACTTGGCGGAGTTTCAGCACCAACACAAGCACACGCACTCACACACACACGCACACACACACACACAGGCACACGCACGTTTTGGCGTCGGCTGCCAACGACAAAAACCGCAACAACTGCGATACGCGAACGCGCAGCAGCGACTGAGGCGCCAGCGAAACGAGCGAAAACGAAACGAACGAAAACGACGCCGACGTCGACGGCGACGTCGACGCTCTGCGCGAAGCTTTCGTTGGAGTAACGGTAAGCTGCGTTGAGCTGTGACTGTTGTTTACCAAGCGCAGCGTTGCCAGACAGCTTTCGTTTGCGGCTACGCGCCAATTCACTTGAAATTTGAATACCACATAATTGTTGCTATTTCCGCTAGTGTTGCTGTGTTTACTTGAAGCGAAATATATCGTCCAGCGATTCCGAAATATTGATAATATCACCCAAACGCACTGGACCTGTCAGTTTTATAGAAACTGTCAAGGTTTAGCTTTTATTAATTTGTGATTATTTTATTTACCTTTTACCGCGCGCAGTATTTGCGTGCGTGGAAATTTCAGCAGCTCAACGCGCACCTCGGTGAACTTGCCACGTGCCCCAATACGGCCCAATACCTTGACAACTCGAGCGGGCGCACTTGGAGGATCCATGGTTTATGCAACAGTTTAGGTATAATAATAAGAATAATAATAAAAGAAAGGAAATAATTGTACGGCTAATTTCAAAGCTTGCTTTGTGTAATATTTATTTATAGAATAAAATAAAATAAAAATGGAAGTAATAATTAAAGGAGGGAAAGAATATTGTGACTAATTTTATAGCTTGTTTTGTATAATATTTATTTATATTTATAAAAAAAAAAAAAAAAAATTTTCATTAAAAAATCGCCCATTGCTAGACGTCGAGCTCGAATTTCTCACATTCAGTTATCGAATTATACTTATATATTATAATTATATATAATTACAATTGTAAAATTTAATAACATAAAAAAATATTTATAATAATAATAATAATAATAATAATAATAATAATAATAATAATAATAATAATAATAATAATAATAATAATAAAGAGAGGGGACGCATTTTATGGCTAATTTCATAATTAAATCGTTTAATATTTATTGAATATTAATAAAATTTAAAATTCTTCCGAAACCCTGTTTTAGTTTGCAAATTTTTACAAGTAACCCATAATAATACATTATGAATTATTTTAAAAATTCGTAAGTTGCTTTCCAACAAAAATACATGAAACACATAATAAAACATTTTAATTTTTTTGATCGATTAACGTCTAAAAATCTATTTAATCGATTAATCGAAGTAATTTAAATTTGCAGGCAGTCTGTGGGAAAAACTTGAAAATCGATACATACAAAATTAAATTAATATTATTTGAAAAACAAACAAGAACTAGTAAGGACAGAGCAGATCAGTCGGGTGCTTGTTGTACTTGTTGCTTCCAATTATACCCTTAGCATACAACAATTGTACATACAGTAGAATCCGGTTATAGCGACATTCAAGGGACCGACGATTTTACGTCGTTATATCCGGCAGACGCACTATCCGAAAGGAGCAAAAAAAAAATTTTTTTTTTATATTATGGATGCCATGTTCGTAATAGGTTTTAAAATAAAATAAATTAATTTTTTAATCAAAACAAAAAATTTAATGCAGTAGAATCCGGTTATAGCGACTTTCAAGGGACCGACGTCGTTATATCCGTAAGACAAAATCCATGATTTTGTTTCTTTTTCGTATTGAAAAAACACAAAATCCATGATTTTGTTTGCTTCTTTTAGCATTGTTAAAGAAATCAAATTTTCCTCTTTAAAGTTTTTTTTTGTTCGGCACGTCGCAATATCCGGTTGAATTGAAATGAAAAATTGAATTAAAATTGAAAAATCTCGTCGTTATAAGCGGTTTGTCGCTAAAAGCGGAGTCGTTATAAGCGGAGGCCGTTTCATATAAGTTTGTATGGGGACCAACCAAACCATCGAGTTTTCGTCGCAATAACCGGACGGACGCTATAAGCGGCGTCGTTATAACCGGATTCTACTGTATATATCATGTTCATTTGGAGCGCGTCATAAAAATAAAAAGAATCGATTTGATCGCCTAGAAAAAAATCGATAAAGCCGAATCGAAATCGAAGCGAAGACCAGCTCTAGCATAAAACACATTGCCTGCCGGAGAAAATTGTTGTTTCATTCTGTTTTCAAAGCCGAAACGCAAAGATATAATCAAAAGTAAATAATGGAGGCGCCAATGCAGCACGAGGATCTTATTAAGCTGAAGAGCTTCATCGACTTCGTCAGCTCGAATCCCACGGCTCTGAACAATCCGCAGCTGCAGTTCGTCAAGGATTTTGTTCAGAAGTTGGGGGGCGTGGTGCCCGAGGGAAACTTCCAGATGCCCGGTACTGGCAAATGCCCTTTTGGTGGCGATGCCGGTGCCAAGGGCAAACCGACGGAGGAGCCGGAGGATTCCGCATCGGAGCCGGAGTCGGATGTTGAGCTGGACATGGAGGGCGTGATTGAGGCGGACGCCGATGCGGCTCAGCCGATGGGGGACAGCAGCAAGGCGCCCACCGATGAGGAGATGGATCAGGCGGGCGATTTACGTGCCCTGGCAGCTGCCGCATACGGCGAGCAGAAATTCGAGAAGGCCATCGACTACTACACCAAGGCCATTCAGCTGAATCCCGGCAATGCGCTCTACCATGCCAAGCGTGGCCAGGCCTATCTGCAGCTAAACAAGCCCAATGCCTGCATTCGGGACTGCGACCAGGCGCTGCAGCTCAACTGCGACTCGGCGGCGGCTCACAAGTTCCGGGGACGCGCCCACCGCCTGCTGGGGCAGTTCGAGGAGGCGGCCAGGGATTTGCGGCAGGCGTGCCGGCTGGACTTTGACGAGGAGGCGGACGCGTGGCTGCGGGAGGTGACGCCCAATGCGCAGAAGATCGAGCAGCATCGCATCAAACTGGAGCGTCGTCAGGCGGAGAGCAAGATCAAGCGGCGCAAGACCAGCCAGAGAGCCGCCTCTGGCGCTAGTTTTTCGGATGCCGGAGATTTTCTTGGTTTTCCGAATACCGGAGGTTTTTCCGGTGGTTTTCCTGAAATGCCTGGCATGCCTGGAATGCCTGGAATGCCGGCCGGCTTTAATATGGGCGACTTGATGTCCAAGATGAAGGATCCGGAAGTTGCGGCTGCCATGCAGGATATATTGGCCAATCCCGCCAACATTTCCAAATACGTATCGAATCCGAAAGTCTTTGATTTGATCAAGAATTTACCTGGGGTATTCCCAGGCGCCGCTAACAACGAAGATATGCCATTTGGTGGCGTCAATGCGCAGGCCAAGCCAGCTGCCAACGAGCCAAAGGCCGAGAAGGAATCGCACGACATCGTCGACGATGGACTCGATTAGAAATATGCCAAGGCAAACATCATTTTGAACAGAAAGAACACTTCAGAAACATTACACATACGCACACACATGAGAGCGAGCGAGACATCAGAAAGGGATAGGGAAAATCCAAGTTTAATTCAATTAATTCTCTTTGTTTAACTTTTGTTGTAGAAATTGATCAACAGCAAATGGAGTATTTTATATTCGGCAGCTTACGAAACATCTTACGACATCTAGTTTTACTAACAACCATGTATACATTATACACTTGAAAATGAAACATGAATAAATGAAATGTTATTATTTAATTAATTTATTCATTATCAAATAATAGGATACATCTGGATTTATTTATAAACATTCGTGTACATTTTTTATGGAAATATTAAAATGGACAATCGTAAAAGGTTGTATAAATAGTAATTGCAAACCATAAAAAACTTGAATAAATGTATACATCAATTTTTTAAAATACCCAATAGACTACAAATAAACATTGTTTTGATTCGATTAAACCCCAAAAATTGTATCAAAACGTTTCGGACTTATTAATTTTGTTCATCTCCTCTCTCGACGGCATAAGTTAATATAAATAGTGACAGAAAGTGATAAGGAATTAAAATAAACAAATATTACTTATAGATTTATAAATCAATTATAATATTTAAACAAATATTTTAAGGGTAGAAAAACATCAATTTTGTTATATTCTGATACGTTTGAATGTTTGGTTTAAAGTCAAATAGATGTATGAAGTTCATTTCCGAACCGGTTCGGGTTAAAACCGATTTGCTCTTATAGGAGATTCCTAACTATCCACACTTTCAAATTTGCCACGTAGGTTTAAAACGGTTTCGGGTTCATTAATTGTGTTTATTATAATTAGTAACAGTAAGCTATTAGGAGATAAATGAACTTATATTTAAAAGGGGAATCAATTAATTTTGTTATTTTCTGATACGTTTAAATGTTTGTTTTTATATAAATTAGATCTAGGAATACCATTTCCGAACCGGTTCTGGTTAAAACCCGTTTGCCCTTATAGAAGATTCCTAATTCTTTAATTTAGGTATTCCATTTCCATTTCGTGATAAAACCGATCTGCAGAATTTATAGGAGATCCCTAACACTCCACGCTTTCAAACTTGCCACGTAGAAGCACATCCCGCATTATCCTGGCCAGCTCCTCGTCCTTCTGAGCGCGCATCTCGTCAATGTGGGATTCCCTGAATCCCACATCTTTGGCCGGATCCTGTGGCAGCTGCTGTTTGTGCTTCTCCAGCTGCAGCTGTGGCACCTCCAGGCTCAAGGAGGCGCCGATGCCCTCCACACTCGGCTGCCCCGTCTCGCCCATGCCGATCTTGGCCCAGCTGTCGGTGCCAAACCAAATGGACAGCGCCTCATTAGGGTCCGCCACATGGGATCTGAAGGGATTCGTTGGACTGCCAAAGCCCAGGTGGCTGATGGTGTCCCTCAGCACCTTGGCCAGCTTGGGCAGCCTGTGGGAGTAGAAGAGCACGGCGCCTCCAATGAGGTGCGCCATGGAGCGCAGGCAGCGGCAGATGTGCTGCTTCAGAGCGGGCTCCAAGGTCACGAAGAGATCGTATTTGCTGCCCACAATGACCACCGGAAACGGAAGCAGCTCCAGTGTGGCCAGATCCTTCTGCACATGCTTCACCCGCTCCGCTGCGCGTCGCTCCAGCTCCTCCCGCAGCTGCGGCGTCCCTTGCTCCAGCAGACGCCTCGCCGCCTCTTTCAGGCCCCTGTAGGCGCACTCCAGATCGCTCCACACGCGCTTCGGCTGCGACAGATCCAGCATTATAAAGGCGGACAGCTGCTGCAGTCCATGGGTGCGCAGGGGCACCTCCAGCAGCTGCTCCGCATTGTCCAGGGAGCCCAGCTCCCACACGTTCAGCACCTGCCCCGCCCTGCCGCTGCCCATGCGCCTCCCATAACTGTACTCCAGGGCCAAGGTCGGTCGCGTCGTCTGCTCCTCGCGGTCGAAGAACTTGTTGATCACCGTCGATTTGCCCTGCAAATCAGCAAAGCATTACATTTTAAAACCAGAATGTATCAGTCGGAAGCGCCAGACTGTAGCAGACCCTGTGCCATATATTTGAAATATAATTTCGAACATAAGACAATCGCAATCGTATAGTATATAGTTTCAAGATATGCAGCAGCAATGCATCTTCTAACTTTTCTGTCAGTAACATGCTTTAAGAGCCGAGTGAGGCAAAGCCTGCAAAATTGTTACATTAATATCTTCTGTGTTTATACACAAATTTTAATCAGTTTTTTAGGATAGGTGGATAAAATAGTAGGGAATATATATTCAGCATAACAAGCTTCTACGTGGAATATAAGGCTAGTTATTCAAGCTTTTAATCTTTGCGTTTTATTTAATTTGGGCGTACAGGGGGCGTGTTTTCCTACATTTAAAATAAACTTGATCTGCGTATTGAATATACCTACCTATATACCAAAAATGGCTGTTCTAGTGCTAATAACTTCCAAGATCTCATACAAACGGACAGGCAGACAGTAAGAAGAACTTGGCTATATCGACTCAGCTGGCCTTAATGGCGGTCTGCCACGCCTCCTTCTGCCTGTTACATTCTCCCACATTTATCAACCCCTTATTTTACCCATTTGTAGTGGGTACAGGGTGTGATTAACTAGCAATACTCACGGCGCATTTGCTGCCCAGCACGAACAAAGTGCGCTCCTTGGGATTGAGCGACGCCTCCGATTCCCGTAGGCGCTGCTGCTCCTCCGCTAGACGTCCCGCTATCTCCTGAATGCTGCCCAGGGCACTCAGGCTGTTCTCGTTGCTCTTCTCAAACATTTTGTGCAGTTGCCGCTGTAAATTCAACAAGAACCGCAGCAAACGCATTTCGGTTTGTTGTGCGCTTTTCAAATGTTGCCACAGCAACCAAAAGGTGGCAACGCCGCAGTTAACTTTAGAAATCGATATCTAAATCGATAGGCGATGTTTGTGTATCGCACAGGTTTGAGTTTGAGTTTATGTGCCGGCCTGTCGAAAATTTATTAATTATATTTATTTATTTAATATTAAATGCGCTTTGCTTTGATATTAAATAACAAAAACTGCAGCAAACACATTTTTATTTGTTGTGCGCTTTTCAAATGTTGGCCTGGCAACGCCGCAAAAACTTTAGAAATATCGATAAGCGATGTTGCTTCCGTTGGAGTTTGTGGGATATTTAAATTTATGAGTTTTGGTTTAGTAGTTCTAAGGTTTAATTTTGGATGAGCAATGGTTTTATTGCACGATTCCCGTTGCGAGCATAAGTTAAAAAAATAAATATTTATATGAGAAAAAAACTGTCATTACTTCTTTACCCTATTATTTAGTATTAAATATGTATATACACTTTTATTTATATTATGAAATTATTTTATAACCCTATGGTATAACTTACTACAGACAGTAACAGCAAACCATAACAAATACAATTAAATAATAAAAATAATAAAAAAAAACTAAAAAAGTACAAAAGAAATTGATATCTAATTTAAATTAATTTATTTAATTTCATTCAAATTTATATAAGTATATACATTTGTATATAGTTTGAGGAAATATTGTAATACCCTATGGTGAAAGTTATTATAAATACTAACAGCAAACCATACAAAAAAATGGAAATGTTTATTTTTTAATAAAACAAAAAATAACACAGTGTATTTAAAATAATTAAACTGTAAATTATAATAATCGTTTCCATATCAATTAATTTAAATTAATTTTGATTGTTTAACTAAATTGTTTTTTCATTTTCAATAATTATAATTTGAACATGTATTAATTATAATATTTATGCTCCTTCTATAGATTTTTAAATAAGCTAACATAGTAAGCTTTGCTTGAAACAAAAGCATGAGATTGAAAAAGTACAGAGAAACATTTAGTTTTATTCCACAGCTCATTGGAGACACATGAAAAACAGTTACAACTGATGGTGAGAATTTTCAAATTTTCAATTATAATTTGCAAGTTTTCTAATATTTTGTATTTAGAATAACTTTGCAGTGTTCCGATGTCAGCTAGTGAGAGGAGGAGAGGGAAGGGTCAGGAGTCGAAATACAGGATCTACAAGAATCCTTAAACTCCTGTGACGAAAAACTCGATGAACCTAGTGGACAATTGTGAGCTCCAAACAATGCAAACAGCTACGCTTAAAAAACAAATTTCTGATGGCAGCACTTCCTGGTTTTGGGTAGACCTTTGGCAGACGTTCGAGCGATATTGCATTCGATAAGGCGTACAATGTACTTGGAGCGTATTTGGGGCGTATTTGAAATTTTAACGGAATTTTCGGATATCGCAACAGAAGAAAAATAAAATAATTTCCATAAAAACTTTGCCGTCTTTACAAATAGTACGTGAATATAAGTTTTTATTTTGGCCTACTTAATTGAATCTGTCTTTTGCAGGGCTTGAGGCAGTGCATCAGCATGTTGTGGAGCACGAGCTCGTAGGGCAGTGAGGAAGGAAGGAAGTCAGGAAGACGTGGAAGATACGATCGATGCCATAGACCAGATAGTCCATGGTCATGGCATCAATGACGTCTTTGAAGCTGCCCAGATTGTCAATCTGCTGATGAAACTTGAGCCCGAATTGCTTCATCAGCTTATCAATATCAACGCTAACTAAAATCTTTGTATCTGTATCTGTATCTGTATCTGTATCTGAATTTGTATCTGTTAAAATCGCAACTGATTTAAATCTGTCGGATTTCGCGACTTAAATACTTTAATCTATGAAAATGCATAATAAATCTCATTGGGCATGTAAAATTCAATTTCATACTATTAAATTGTATTCAAATTACGTCGCAGAGTAAAAATTTAGTAATTGTATAACATTTATTTAATAATAGTAAGAAAAAAATGTTAATTTCAAAATCCAGCGCACGTTTTGCACTGCTTGCCGTGGTTCCAGTTGCACTGGCGCCATCTATTGCCGTTTCTAAATTGAACTTGAGCTTGCGCTGTACTTTGAAATTTCTGCGACAGCTGGCGCCAGGCAGTATAGCACCAAACATCGCCGCTCTATGTTTTTATGCCTAGCGATGTATGACACTTGTTCTATGTGCTATGTATGCACAGCTTGCTATGCACTGCTTGCCATAAAAATGGCGCTTTAGTGTAGTTCTGCTGTCCAACGTTAGATGGCGCCAACAATTTCAGCAAACAAGCAGTTTAAAGTAACTTCAATTTAACGGCCTATAAGCCCTATGGTATTAAAATAAATAATATAGTTTAAAATTGATATTATATTGTTGCATAAATATATAAATTTTAATAAAATGAAGTGTATTTTGCAAGTTGATAAATGGTTTATACATTTATACAATGTTGGATAAAAAAGATGAATAAAAATAAATAATAAGCTATTGCATTAAAATAAATATTTAAAAATTACGAAATATATATTAAATGTTATATATATTATATATATATGTAACAAACTGTATATTTAATTTAATTTTAATTAGATTAATTACAAATAAATAATACCAGCCTTAAATTTTAAATTAATATTTTGTTATTGCAATTGTTATTAAAATATTTTTAATCTTTTTTAAGTTTAATAAAAATAATAAAAAGTAAGTAGGTGAAGAAGGTATTTTAAATAAATATTTAAATATTAATAAAAAATATTTCATTTTTGTAGTGCCATGGTAATAAATTATATTATAAATTATATATAAATTATTTATTTAACCGTTATATGGCTAAACATAAATAATAAATGCAATACACGAATGAAAATAAATATTTCAAAATTATGAATTTGTTTTAAATTTTAATTGTTAGTTGAAAAACAAAATTGTTTTCTAAGCTTTCACTTGAGTATAAATAAATAATGGCGTCTATTTATTATAGTTCACATTGGCTGCTTTTTCTCATATTGTTTTCATGCAACATTTGTTACAAATATCGCATTTTCACAGATTTTCCGGCTTTTCTTTTTGGCCCTGTCTCAGGACATCTGTGCGTTTCTTCGGCCGCTGCCAGGAC
The DNA here is from genome assembly GCA_035045125.1 of Hypselothyrea guttata. NCBI lineage: Eukaryota > Metazoa > Arthropoda > Insecta > Diptera > Drosophilidae > Hypselothyrea > Hypselothyrea guttata. The sequence continues at coordinate 811,786 of JAWNNJ010001762.1, read as the reverse complement.
AACTTTCGGAGCGACCGCCAGCCAAGTCATCAAACATAATTACTTGGCCAAAAGGCATGCGCCAATTGACATTTAGCTGGCACCGTCGTAACGACAACGGCCATTCCCCTGCCCCTGTCCCCTGCTCCCTGTCCCCTGTCCCTGCCCCCCACAAACTCATTAGCCCGCCCCAGCTGAGTTTCAACTTTAAGGTGTTTGTGTGTGTCTCCGTCTTGGTCTCCGTTTTGGTCTCCGGTTATGGTTGCCCAAGGCTCGACTTGATAATAAAATTCCTGAAGGCTGTCCAATTTGGGTTTTTGGACAAGTTAAGAGTGCTTAAAGCCAAGTGCAACACCTAAAGGCCAACGAAACGAATTAACCTGCCCCACAGTGCAAATAGATACAATTGATAAACACAACTTTAAGTGATAATATTTCATGGCAGCACATTACTTCAACTTGAGAAAACTTTTGAGGCAATTTTTTAGCCTTAGCCAAGATATTTTTCATTCATCCAGTGCACTCAAAATAACATATTTGAATTTTAGCCATATTCATAAATATAATAAATTTGAATAAAATATTAATAAAATATTTTAAAAAGCTTAAATAATTTAAGTTTGTTTTGTTGGCAAAATTGATGGATTGAAAACGTTGCAAATTTAAATAAAAAAAATGTTGAAAATATGTAAATATATAATAATATAAGGAATTCGTTTAATTAAGTAAAAAAAATTAAATTAATTAGTAAAAAACAAACAAAGTTCTTTTAATCATTTCTAAAGTTTAAAACTAATTTGGATTTTGAACGATAACTTTATCTTATCAGCTGAGCCTCAGATGTAATTCTGAATCGATCTAAAAATAATCGTATAAATAATAAAACATATAATATAATAAAACTAAAATATACATTTTTATTTTTTTAATTATTTTTATATTTTTATTATTTATTTTATCAAATTATTTAATTAAAAACGTACTTGACTTAAGAGTTTTGTGCGCATTTTAAGAATATCGGAATTTAATCGTATTCCAAGTTTTAAAACGCATTCAGCACATAAGGCTTGGTTATTTTTCCCAGTGTATCTATGGTATTTTTGCCTGCCTGGCTTTTAGCTGCTTTATGTTGATTTATCGAAAAACGCTGCTCTTTCCATGGACCATGTCTAAGGTCTCGCCAGTGAATTCACTTTCACTGCATTATTTGCTGCTTTTTTGCAAAAAGATACTCAATTTTATGAATCAACTGCAAAGATGCCGAGTGGCTTTCTCAGCTATGAAAGGAAGATTAAAAGCGATTATGTTCAACTCGAGCTGCAGTTGAAGTGCTCCAGAAATTGCATTTATTTTGGCTTTAAATTTAATTACATTCTTCAATCTATCTGGCTCTCTATCTGTGTATTTGTATGTGTATGTAAAGTGTTGCCGGAGTATCTAATTAAACACAGTTAGCCATAAAATACTTGCACACAAACACCCACAAATTGTCTTGGTATTTGCTTTGTCGTCCCTTCCACTGGCAAATTGCATTAAAGATGCGTCTTCGGCTCAGACTCGATTTGCTGACGGCCAAAACACAAAGGTTAAGTCCTTTGTTGGCCAGCTTTGGCAACTGCACTGCATTTGCCTTGCTGTGTTTCGGTTAATTGCAGCTCAGTCTCTGCCAGATACAAATCTCACTCAAATTCAAATGATTTGTTGGCATCCGAACTGAAATTTATTACGGCCACATTGTGATTTGTTGACAGCCCATTTTCAACATTGTAATTCCAAGAAACTCATAACACCACAGCGCACAATTGTTAACTGAATCCACATTATATTTCTGACCGAGTTGATAAGCCATGTCAAATACCATTTGGGCACATTTCAATAGTGTCGAATGGGACGTTCGTACGCATTCAAGGTAAACAAAAATAACAAATTCCAAACCATTATTGTAGCTCTTGATTAGGAGTAAACTTCGTGCTAAGGTTGATAAGATGCAGAGAAATAAATACAGCAAATCAAGTATCTGTACTTAAATACAGATACATAGATAAAGATATAAAAATACAGATCAATAGATACAAAGATACAGATACAGATACCGATTTTGCGCTCATTGTATTTATTTATTTATTAGTATTTAGCGATTAGCTGATTACAATATAAAACTTAAACTAAAGTAAATAGTATATTAATTAATATTATTCTCTAAGGTTTCATAAATATTTGAATAAATTAAGTTAATAGGATCTGCATAAGAAAATGAAATATAAAAACATAAAAATAGTCTTCATGGACGAGCAAGGACCCAGCAGCATCCGAGAACTAATACCCCAGCCTTGGACAGAATCACTTCTAGAGATAAGGTCGCTGGTGCGGATAAGATCCACGATCCTGTCACCAAATGTTGCGATTCAAATTAATGAATTATAAAGAACTTAAATTGCCGTGTTGAGTAGTTCTCTTTAATACAATTTATTTTGTGTTGCGTTCAATAGGAAGGACAAACATACAATAGTCAAATTAAAAAACGAAATACAGGATCAGCAAGAGTCCCTAAACTCCTCGGACGACAAGCTCGCAATAACCAATTCAAAGCTGGTGGACAATTTTGAGCTTCAATCAATGAAAACAGCTACTCTTCAAAAACAGATTTCCGGTATCAGCACTTCCTGGTATCGGGAAGACCCTTGGCGGACGGTTGAGCGATATTGGATTCGACAAGGCATACTGTGTATTTGGGACGTATTTGGTTCTTTAGAATGACCAGGATGAAGCAGGTGTGCATTGCCAGCAAAAAACAACTGAATCTTGCAAATGGCGGCTCCTGACCCTTACTCTCCTCCTCAGCTGACATCGGAACACTGCAAAGTTATTCGAAATTTAAAATATTAGAAAACTTGCAAATTATAATTGAAAATTTGAAAATTCTTACCATTAGTTTTAACTGTTTTTGATGTGACTCCAATGAGCTGTGGAATATAACTAAATGCTTCTCTGTACTTTTTCAATCTCATTCTTTTGTTCCAAGCAAAGCCTACTATGTTAATCACTTTTAAATTACATTTTTCGTCCAGGTTTGACATACAATTTGAAACTATAACATTTGAATTATATTTGTTGGAATATGAATAGATCAACATACTCCTAATAATATATACCACGCTTTATTCTGCTTTTTTCATTCAGTTGCGCATAGTTACTAAGCCTTTTTTTGTTGACTTATTTCATGGGATGAAAAAAGTTTATATAATTTATATAATGCTAATTATAGATATGTAATACATACATTTGCTTGACTTACCCTTCGCTAAGATACTAAAGTCATGTTCGGATATTCAGAGAATCTCCAAGCTAAATTTAGAAAATTCCTGTGCGAGATTTAGTGAATTTCTTAACGAGATTTAGCGAATTAATGAGACACAAGTCAGCTGTACAATTGAATTAAATTATAAGAAATTTACTATAAAAATTTTAATATCACTTTTTGGATAAGCTGCTAGAATTTGGTTTGGACCTTGGTTTGGCTATTAGACAGTTGCCTGTTAATTTGCGAGATAAAAATAATTATATTTATTTTAAATGTAATAAAAACGCATCAAGTTTCAAAACCTTGCTATCTCAATATTTAAAAATCAATCACTAATAATTAATAAATAACATTAAATATAATTTAAAATATAGCAACATTTGTAATTCAATATAATTAAATCATATGCAAATAATTACTAATCTAAGTTTTATATGAATTAAGATTTATATAGAAGCAAAAGCAATTTCAGCAGTAATAAATAAATAAATAAATAAATATATAAGCACTTACATAGAATATCTGTTTATGCGTTTTATCAAAAAATATTAATGCAGTTGTCAAATAATAACTGTTAGTTGGGTTTAACTACTTATCCTCTCAGCGCATTTCAATTATGATGTGCAATAATCGTTTTAGCCAAAAGTTTTGCATGCGCCATCTATTTTTTTTTTTTTTGTGAGGGGGTAGAGCGGTATAGCGGGGGTTTGTGTTCCCTTGGCACCCTGTAATGTCAGCTTAGAGTGTCTGTCGGCACGACGATGGGTAAGCGCTGACATCATTTGTCATTTGTCGGAAAGGAAAACAAAGCGCAACTGCGAAAACTTGGCATGTGGCAAAAGTTTGTGGAAAAATTGCTGACAGTGCAATCTGAGCGTGTGCCTGGTATAAGTTAAAGTTTAAGTTTCAGCTCCCTCTTATCCCGCTTCCCGCTTCCCGCTTCCCCCTTCATCGGTCCCCTTCATCTGTGGCTGCAGTTGCATTGCTTGGATAAACACTTGCGGCTACTCTTAGCGTGCTTGGATTTATATTCTTTTTATGCCAAGTACTTGCTCTGATTGACAGACAACTCTGCGAAATGCCATAATTTGATGGATGCTAAACAATAGAATTGCGTTAAAGCAAGACTTGGCATAATCTGCGAAAAAAGCAGAAAAAGGCAAATACTAAGTCAACATTTGTATTCATTCTATGCATTATATTCATTGTGTTCATTCCTTTGTGTCTCTGCTGAAAACAAACCATCTATCAGTCTGCAGATCTCAGGCATAATTGCCAATAATATTGCAACCGAATTAACACTAATCATATTGACCTTCACATGTCCTGTTCGACATATCCAAGATCTCCAGATTTCACACTTCGGCAGCGTATATCAACATCCAGCTGCTTGTCATGGGCCATGTGTATCTGATATCTGAGGTCAGATGGAGCAGGAGTATTTACTATGATTGATGGCTTCAGCTGTACCGCGTCTCCTGCCAAAAAATACCCAAAATGCCAAAAACTCGCCAAACAAAAATGCGGCTCATACGCTGTAGAAAACATTGGCTTTTATTGAGCATATAAATTGGTGTATAACACTAAAAACTAAAACTAAAACCAAACTAAAAAGATCTGCATATTTAAAATAATCCTTTACAGTTAAAATAATATATTTCAAGTGTTATATAATTCTTTGCTAAATAATATACTTAATTAAATGATTTTATTTTTATTTATTTATATATTTATTTTTATTTGAATTCATTTTTGTCAGCTTTTAAATTGCTTTTATTTTATAGAGAACAAAAAGATCTGCTTATCTAAATTAAATATTTTATTTTAAATGGAAAATATTTCTTTGAAAAATTATATATTTAAATAAAAATTTGTATTTTTATATATTTATAGGGTACAAAAAGATCTGCTTATCTCAAATAAACATTTCTAAATTAAATTTTTAATTTTAAATTGAAAACATTTCTTTGAAAAATTATTTACTTAATATAATTGTATTTTTATATACATATTTATATATTTATTATTATTGGAACTAATTTTTGTCAGCTTTAAAATTGCGTTTTTTTTTAATACAGGGTACAAAAAGACTTGCTCATCTAAAATAAACATTTCTAAATTAAATATTTCAATATTTCAATTTCAAATGAAATATATTTCTACTTAAATACCTATATTTTATTGTATTTATATATTTAGTTTTATTTGCACTCATTTTTGTAAGCTTTAAAATTTCGTTTTTTTTTGTATACAGGGTATCTTATAGTCGTTAAGTCGTGCTCTTTCTGACAATCACTCTGCGCTCTCATAGTTGTTGCAATTTTTTGACTTGTCGAACCCCACGTCGTTCTGTGGCCATACAATAAGTGAAAGAAGCATGAAGAGAACGAATGGAGAGTGGAGAATGGAGAACTAGAACATACAGTAGTCAGAGACAGATGGAGAGAACTGTGGGAGAAGTAGAGAAAGGAGACTTGAGGGTGTTAGAAAAGTGTCAACTAGTCGTCGGCTGTTAACCGAATTTGATGGGGCGTCATGGGGCTAGGCCAACAACGACAGACTAAGAAGTTTTTGCTTTTCTCTCGGATTTTTTATTTATTTTTTCTGATTTTTTGTATGTCAGCTGCTGCAAGGGAAACTGCAGTTTTCCTGTTTTCTTTTGCTTTTAGTTTGGCTTTCTTGCGTTTTTTTTTTGTTTATTTTTTGAGCTGTTGTGACTTGTGAAATTATCGAAATTGTATTATGGAAATTTTTTATGCAAAACATTTTTTGAGTATAGCCTGCATTGATTTTGTTGCTTGAAAATTAGTTTTTCAATTTCCCATCACATGCAGACTGCACTGCATACTAAAAGCAATATGCGGGAGACTACAGTAGAGTGGTATTTGCACGTGCTGAGTAAGAAGATTTTAATTAAAAGAAAACTGTGATTTCTGCTCTGGTAAATAACAAGGAATTGCAATAATAAATACAATAAAATAATAATAGAATAGATAAAAATATAATAATATTACAATAATATAATATTATATTATATAAAATAAAATATATATTTAATTTGTAATAATTACAAACAATTCATTTGGTCCTGTCATTGAGCCATAATTTTGCCATTAAATTTGACTTACAATTATATTTTTACGGGTAGAATGCCGAGAGTTAAAAATAGATATTTTTTAATATTATATTATTTTATACTATTACTAAAACTTATTTAGAATTTTAAGGCCTTTAACTCTATCATAAGTATCTCGTTTAGCTCTATTTAATTTTTATTTTAACTTTTACTTTACAGCATTTTTCAATATTATAATATTTTATACTAATACTAAAACTTATTTAGAGCTTTTAGGCCTTTTGCTCTAATAAATCCCGATTAGCTCTATTTAATTTTTAATTCAACTTAGGATAATTGTTTTTTTTTTTCATTTTTATATACATCATTAGTATTAGCATACATAATAAATATATATACACATTATATAATAAATTTAGAAAATATTTAAAAGCTTGCACTTAAAGTTTATTATTTAATTTTGTTTCTTTAATTTTTATTTCAAACGTTTAATTTGTAGTCTAGCATACCCGCTCTGTCTCTTTTTACTGCGGTCTTACGGCGAAGTTTGGCTGCCATCCCAAGGCAACGGCCAGAACAGTTTGTCCTGCACTTCCTGCCCCTCAATCCCCTTGCTCCTACAGGGACTTTAGCACAAGTTATGTGCATATTTTTGACAATTTTTTCCGTTTTTTTTTGTGTAGCTTTTGTCAATATGCAGATTGATTTCTATTTGTACTTCTAGTTGAGCTTGCCTTTCTATTTGGGCCGTAAACATAAACCGATCGAACTGCCTGTCGTAGCCTAACTTATTAGCGCTTTCTCTGCTCTACGGAGCTCTGCTGTTTAATTAAAAACTTTTGCGGCGCTGCATGGCCAAAACCCAGCGGACCCATAGATAAAACCAACTGAATTTATGCGTAGAGCAGAGTTGGAGTAGTGGGGCAGGGGGCAGGGGTGCATGGGAATGCTAACCCGATCTACGAGAGCCTAGAGCGGGTAATTGCAACTGCAATTGTAGTTCAAGTCGCACTTAGTCGGGTCGGCTGGGGCTAGGTTGGGTCATTCTCGTGACCCCAAAAGCGTTTGTCCTTCGGCGCACCTCATGAAATTTATAAGCACAAAAGCTGCCAGCTCTGCCATTATGGGGCCTACAAATTCATAAGCTTCCAGCTGTAAATTGTTGCCATAGAGAGCGAGAGAGTGGGGGGAGAGGGGGCTGGAAATTGTTTTGTTTTGTTCTGTTAGTTGGCATTGCTGTTATGTTATTTTGTTTTTGGTTTGTTGAGGTTTTACAGGTGTGCAAGGTTTGTTCTCGCATAAATCTATGCTATGCAGCTGCAAACAAAAAGCCGGTTAAATTCTTTGCACAGCGTTCTTAATTGTTTTGAAATTGTATGGGATTTTCGCGCTGTGTACCGTATTCATTTCTGCCGAAATTTGGCGTAAAAAAGCAATTTGTTTAAGCATAATTATGCAATGGAATTCAACTGCAATTTAAATAAAATCTAGTGACACATATAATTTCAATTAAACTTTGCCTGTTTTAATAGTTTATTTACTTATGCATTAATTATTCCCTCTAATTTGATGCGCTCGTATAAAATAAATTAATTAACATAATATTGTAGTATATGCAAATTATATATATGCAACATTAGTTTGGGCCAGTTATAAAACTGATTTTAATGCCAGTTGAGCACAAGTTTAAAGCGAAACTAAATTGTTTTGGCCAGATTTAATAATGTCATAAATGTCATAAACTACATGCAAAATCAATATTACTTATTTGTTTGTTGTTTATTGGTCATACATAAATGATTGGAGATTTTGGTTCATATTTCATTGGGCTACTTGCATGCTGATTTTAAAAATTGTGCATAAAATCCAATTTCTCATGTTCATGTTAAATAAACTGCAAACTTAAACAAACAATAAAGGGCAGATAAATAAAATTTTTGGTATAAATCAGCACACATATAAATATTTTGTCTCCATGGAGAGGAAGTTATTAATTTGGTTTGGCCTTGTTGGACCATTTATTTGGATTTATCACAGTTTTTAGCCCGGCAGACTTCAAAATAGCAATTCGGGTCTAATTTTATTTGCCATTTGTATGCAGATAAACATATGTGTGTGTGTTGTTGTACTTGGTTATTACCATTTTTACAATTTCTCGATTGTTATGTCTGACAGCGACAAATGTCAAAATGTCAGACAGTTAAAAAAGCATTCAAACCGGAGGCGAGCAACAGCAACAGGCTTTTACAAAAAAAGGCTTTTGAGGGGGATTGGTTTCAAGGGGTCAGGGGGTTTTTATTATGCACATATGTGTGTCGGTTTTAGCCAGATTTTGTCATGCTCTCGGCCACATTCCGTAGGCTGCAACAGATCCTACGAATATGTTTTAAAATATATTATATTTCGTTTCATTTTGTTAGGCCTTGTACTTTAATAAACACAAAAGGGGTATTAGGTTATCTAACCACAAAGCATATATATTCTTGATCAGGATGATGAACAGAGTTTATATAGCTATGTGCGTCTATCCGTCTAGATCTCGCAATTTTTAAAATGTTTTGGCATTTAGGTTCTCCTATGCAGTAAACACATTAAGTTGACGATAGAATAAGAAACAGCGAAGATATGCAACAGACAATTTGAGCGGGTGTGTGTGTATCATTGAAATAGAAAGCAGTTAATACATTAAGTTTACGATAGGATAAGAAACAGCGAAGATATGCAACAGACCATTTGATCGTGTGTGTATTATTGAAATAGAAAGTACTGAGTCTTCTACCGTTGGTTACGTCCGACTGTAGCCTTTCGGCCAACTGCTGCATTCCCACTGGTCATTTTTGTTATTTTTTTTTCGGCTTCCAGGCGAAAAGCAAAAGTGTTGCTATCTTCCATTGTGAAGCAACAACTACAACAAATTGAAATATTGTTGTGCCATTTTAATCCACTTTTCAAAATTTATTATGCAGAAACGCTCAAAAATTTCGCCGTCAAAACTTTTCGGCTTTGGTTTGCTTTAGTTTTTTCCTAGAGTTCTATTGTATTTTGTTTTAGTGGGATTTTCTTTTGTTTTTCTGCTGTTTTTGCCACTGGTGTTTTATTTTTTATTTTTTTTTTTTGCGTGCGGAGCAGCGTTGTCCACATGTTTCGGGTCATAAATCTGCAATTACCAGTCATGCCGGCAAAAGCGTATTCAGTTTCCATGCCCATTCCATGCACGCATTCTCTCAGTTCTCTGTCCCTGTCGCTGTCTCTATTTGTCTCTCCTATCCCACTATCTCTCTGTCGCTCTGTCTCTCTGTGTGGGCCATGTCGCCAGATTGTCGCACAAGTTCAGCAGATTCCCCAAATGTTTGATACATTGTTTTTTCCTCTTTTTTGTTGCTGATGTCCAGCATTGTTTTTTCGCTGCCTTTAAAATAGAGCGATCTGTGTAGCTGCGATTTTACAGGGTATCTGCTGTTCACCCTCTGTTTCTGTACGAATTTTAGTTGCATTTGGCTGTTGTTGAATTCAATCTGTTGCAAGCGCTTAAAGCGTGCTGCGCTTTTGGAGCAAATGTGGCACATAAATTATGCCTTGTTGAAGTTGGCAATTTGATTGGAGGCTGCTGAAAGTCTGTCTCTGCCAACTAAGCCAGTGACGACTTGCTTCACTTACTTTTGAACCAAGTAAATAGGCAAAACTAAGAGTCAACTTCAACTTCATTTTTTAGTTTTTTATTATTTTACTTGGCCAAGTTCTGGCCCGAACAAAATACACAAAAAAAAAAAAAAAAAACGACTCCCAACTTGCATGCGTTCACGCTTGGCAGCCAATTCAAGTCGTGTCATTTGCTTGAGTTTGTGTTGAGAGTTTGTGCCACACTCCCCATGCCTCCACCTCCCTATTTGCCACACCGCTGCCCCCCGTCCATGCAATTCAAATGCCAGTCAGTCAGTCAGTCAGTCAGTCAGTCAGTCATTCAAAGCAAGTCAAGTCAGACGGCACGCCAAAGTTCTTGCTGCCACTTGAGCTCTTAGCAGCTCTCAGCTCTCAGTTCTCAGCTCTCAGCTGCAGCTACTGCTTATCTTCTGGCCTGCTTTCTTGCTCCCCGCCCCTTGGACAACCCTTTTGGGCCAGGCCATAATGCTTGTTACCTTCATGTTTCATGTGGACAGGTGTTGTCTCATTTGTGTGTCCTCGTCTCGTCTCGTCTCGGCTTTCTGCTTTTCTTCCTTAGCCGTCCTGATCCCTTTGCGGCTGCAACTTAGTAGCAGCTAAAACATCACTCGTGCCTTGCAGCACTTTTTAAATAATTAATTTGCCTGTACACAAACTTGTTTAAATATTTGCCAGTTGCCAAAATACAGCTTTAATAGTGCATAACAAAATTTAACAAAATAATTCGTGCAGAAACTAACAACGAATTATAAATGCTTTGAGAAACTTGACAACAAGAAGTTGGCAAACTTAAGAGAGTTTTTAAATGATTGTTAAATATTCAACTATTTTGTGTAAAATAACAAAAATGCATATACTCATGTTTAAATTTTATAAATTTAGATTTAGTAAAGATTAATTTAATAGTATAGTGAAATAAATTACACTATATTGAATATAATAAAATAAAAACATAATTTCGTGTTCAAACTACAAACTACATACTATTGAGAGAGTATAAATATTGTTTTTATTAAAATAACAAATATGGCAAAAAAAGTTTCTGAATATTTATGTTAAATAGTTTGTTCAATTCGTATAAATTCAAATTAATTTAATAAAATATGCATATAAATTAATAATATGTATATATTTTAATATTAAATAAATTAGCCTGTTTTTCAAACAAATATTTTAAAAATATTTATTTAATATGAAATATGTCTGTTGAACTTTAACAAAAACTACATTTATTGTTTTATAAATAAATAACATAAAATTGAATAATAAAGTAAAGATACTTGTCACATAAGGTTTATAAAATACAGCCAGCTTTTAGCCGTAAGTGCTTAAATACGGATTTATCATTTTTGTTGAGGTAGCAGATTATGCACAGATATTCAAATTAAGGGGTAGGTCTATTTTTCATTTGAATAAAACTAGAATAAAAATCAAAGCATACATTACAGCAAAATAAAATGGCCAAAGATACAGCTTGTAATCTGCAGATTACAAAAGATATGCAGACGAAAATGGCACAAAAGTCGGATGATTATAAGTGAAGCAGAGACAGACTGACAGACGGCATTATTTATATGTATAGAATAAGTATGTCTGTCGGTCTGTCTGTCTGTCTGTATGGCAGAGATTTAGTGGCCCAAAAACAAGCGGAGTCTGCTTTTTGGTTTTTTGCAATCGCACAAATGGCAGCAGGTGAATAAGTTGAATGAGTGCTTGTGAATGTGGCACGGGTATGTATGAATAATGGGCGCTGCCTGTGTTTAGCCGTGTCCCCAATGCATGTTTAGGGTGGCCCACGATAGATGCTATAAATAATTAGCCAGTTTACTGGCACACACATATGTATATATATATATACACTTATACACATACACTCAATACAGTTCCATTTGCATGCACTAAAAAGCAGAGCACACACACACAACAAACAGCGGGCTTTTCGCCTACTTAATGACACTCGCGCTAAATGCTCCTAGCAGAGCGAGAAGGGTAGAGAGCGAGAGAGTGAGAGGGGCAGACAAAGGCAGAGTTAGGGCAAGGGGGCAGCTGAAGTTGCAATTGAAAATTGTTTTAATTGAAATGGAAAACGAGTAAATTTAAGTGCTCTCTGCATGCGTGAGTGTGTGAGTGTTTGCGTGTTTAGCTATTTGCATTCAATTTCACAGTGCAACAAAAACCCAAATTGCAACGGACACTAAAACAACTGGAGGGGGGCTGCCAGGGATAGAGTGAGGCCGCCAGGGGTAAAGTGTTTATTAACTTTGACTGTTTTGATCCACTTTGCATGGGGCACAGTAGCATCTATTGTTGCCATACGTTCTGTTCAAGCATGTTTGCCAGCTGCCACATGGCATAAAAAGAGCACGCAGACAACGCACAGTGGCCACAGTGCCATAAAACTTTTACCAAAAATCTTTAAAAATATCTTAAATATGCATAAAAAAACAAAGTTAATAAAAAATCCAGTGAGAATTAGGCCATTGAGAATTCGCCCAGTGAGAGTTTGGTCATATGATTGGCAAACTGCCGGGCTACGACATTATATTAAATAAATAATATTTATTATCAAGAGCACTACACGTCTGCACCACTTGACTGCAGACACTGCACTGTGATGAGTAGCACTACAGCAGCAGCATTTATAGTGCTCGCAGGCTGCTTTGTCGCTGTCTGCGTCTCTTGATCAGTTCCCGCTAAAAAGAGAGCGCCACAGAAACCCACTTACCAAACCGCTGCTGTGGTAAGGCAGTGGATCAGTGATTATGGAAACTCAAAGTGCAGGGTCTCCTTCTGCTAATTACGTCCGACTGTAGCCACCCGTCTGACTGATCTTGTTTTAACGCCAAATTTGTTTCATCAAATAGTTAATTTTAACACATTTACTATCTTAGAAGTCATTTAAAAATAAAAGAATCAGCAGTGGAATTTTGTAAGATCACAACAAAATCTTGAGATAAACATAAAAAAGACGTTTGCAAATAACTTTAAGGTTTTTATCTGGATCTATAGTAAATACTATGGACGCAACCACTGTGCAACGAGAGCAGAGATAGAGAACTAGAGAAACGGAGAGAAAGAGTGAAAGACAGGCAGGAGTGAGATAGTCAGTTGAGGCAACAAAACGTGCTCAGGCGCTGAGCGGATAATTCAAATGTAATTTACAAAAGGACTCGTTTGATTTGTTGCCCTTTTGCAACTGCAGAGCTCGATGATGGGCCGAGGGGCAGAGGGGCAGGGACTGGTGTCGGGATTAGGGTACAAGCCTGTAAATTAGTTGCCAGTGTGAGCGCTGCAAAAAAGAGTTTCAGCAGTCAAAAGCAGACAAAAACCTCAAAACAGCACAAGAAAATAGACAGCAAAAAGCAGCAGAGCACGAAAGATAGATATTTGGAGCAGGGCGAGAGCGTAGAGGAGGGGGGGGGGGGGGGGGGGGGAAAGATTATTAAGCTAGCACATCCTTTTGAATTGTTTTATTTCTGCTGCTTTTCCAATTTATTAACTAATTAGTTTTGCAGTCTGAAATCAGCTAATTAAGCGTAATAAATTCCAACAAATATTTCTTTAGCTCGCTTTAATTGACGTCAGATTAAACAAATGCAAAAGGCCATCGATACACCTACATACATACGCATGAATGTACTCCATACATATCTACAGACTGCAAAAGTTGTGCAAAAGTTAGCTCGTTTTTGCTCAGGCGACACGTACAACAAATTAACTTAATTAACGACATTTGTTCGGCTCTTGTTTTTTGTGGCCAAATCAAAGATAACCCCAAAGTCCCCCTCTCCCCCTCTCCCCCTCCTCCCGTAGACACGGTAAATGGCATTTAATATGCACAACTTGTGATTTGTTAATTTAATGCATGTTAATTTATAACAGATGCTTTATTTGATAGTTGTGCATGATTTATTTGTGCATTTAAACCGAACTCACAATCAAGTGCAGACCATGATTCAAACAGTGCCAACAGGTGAAGTGCAAAAACAAAATAAACGTCGGACTTTATGTTCGTATATTACTTTTTTGTAGTAGTTGGTATGTCCGTACTTCTGAATAGCTAGCCATTTTATAATTATTGCTAGAAGAGTGAATATAATGAGCAACTGGAAGTTGGAACCATGAACTCAATAGGACAAATCCTTCCATATCAATGCAATAATCGTGAATTAGCTTAGAGACTAAGTCGAAACACTTTGAATAGAAGTTGTTGTGTCTATTTAAATTAATAAATATTTGCGCAAGAATTATTATTCAATAAGAATTAATTAGAGCAGAGTTATACACTGTTGTTACAGCCCACGTTGGGCGCCATAATACATAACTGAATCTAATTATTACTGAGGGTGAGAAACTATAGATTTTATAAGACAGATCTGCGATCGTAAAGCATTAAGTTAGATTTGTATTAAACTCCATATATATATTTATTTATTTAAATAACTCGATTATTTAAAGCAAAGTTAAGTAATTGAATTAAATTAAATTTATAATGCCGATAATGCCGACATATTAATTTACGAATCAATAATAAAGTTACCACAAAATTCGCCAACTTTTATGAAAAATATTAACTTGTCTCATTTTAAAAACGACAAAAGGAACAGAATGCAGCAACTGACAGCAACGCAAATCAAAACCGACTTTAAACCATGATTTAAGCAAGGGATTTTTGCTGTGGGGATTGTGGGACATGGCTCGGAGGCGGAGGCGAACAGTTGAAGGTTGGGGCTGCAATAACAACTGCGGTTTCTGGAATTTTTGTTGGCTCGTTATGTGTCAGTTGCGAATGGAGGAGGAAATCGCCGGACGAACAACATGTCGCACATTTAACGGAAATATTGAGCTTCCACAGTAAAGTCCATGTGATGAGGTGGCAAGCGTTAAAGGGAAAAGGTATTCGGGGGCATGCCACATCGAGTCGTTGTGGCGACGTGCAAAAAAAGAAAGAAAGAATGAATGAAAGAAAACGAGTAACGAAATAACACTTGCCTCACTTTTGCTGACATTTGAGTAACATTTCAGATGTGGCGGAAATGAATTTTTATGCTGAGGTGCCAAAGAGCGTGGCACTAATAAAAATTGTGGCCATTAGATACAATGATACATAAGCGCACCAAATATATTTACTATATAGAAGATCAAGATAAGGTTGTATAGTAAGTTGAAAATAGTTAGTTTAGTTTATGTATGTTCTATATGGAAATGTTTGTCTAGGTAAGAGCAACAAATTTGTGTGCATTATTTACGCGTTGCTGGCATTTTATGCTAATAAATTACCAATATGCACGAAGGCAAAACTTTTCTGTTGCATGCAACATCAGGTGTGGGTGGCCGAGCGGTGGTGCGGGGAAAGGCAGTTTCGCTGTGCGAAACTGACAAACTGTACAAACACAGACACATACGCAGAGTCGAACGAAACGCATTTATTATTATTTTTTTAATACCATTTTTTGCATATAACGAAAAAATTGAACTATGTATCAAGCGAGAGTGCGGCAGTCGAAAGTGCTCGACTAAAGATTAACATCTCTTCTTTTCAACAATACTAAAAGAAAACCGAATGTACCTATTTTATTTGTTTCTTTAAGATAAATTACAATATTTTCAGATTATTTGAAAGGCATTTGTTAATAAATTAGAAGCTGCTAAAGCTGCAGAATTCGATTTAATTATTTGCTATGAAAATATATAATATTACAAATTTTTAGAAATTAATCAGTACCGAAACTAAACGTTTTATTTTAAATCGTTTTTTAAACAGAACCCCACCAGATGCTACAGATTTTTACCATTTAATTGGCTTGTAAATATAAACAGAATTAATAACAAATAAGCATTAAACAATAAAAAAAGCATTAAAAAAAAAAGTAAATAAATAGAAAATAAATATGTATGAAATAAATAATTAAAAAATAAGGAATAAATTAAAATTGAATAAATAGTAATAACTAATTAACAATTAAAACCGAATAGTTAAATCAACAATTAATAAATAAATATTAAATAATAACCATATAATAAACCAATAATTTATTAATAATTAACCCTAAGTAAGTGTTTAATTATTTACTATTATTTGTTATAAATTTATATTTTAAAGGAATAAATGCTTAAATATTTTATATAACATTTCAACAAAAATTGTTTTCTAAATAGATCTTCCATTAAATGCTTTAGATCTCAAAATAAAACTTTTAATCAAATTTGCTTCCAAGTATTTCAATTTACAATTGTATAAAAAGTTAATAGGACTAAATAAATTTGCATGCTAAGCTAATCTCAGCTTGAAACAGAAATCTCAGCTATAACACTCAAAATCTGCGCCAAGGGAGATAAGGCCAGGGTAGATGGCACGCATATACCCTGTAGGACACGCTGGCTGAGCATGTGGGGCATGCAAAAGTCAGAGACATGACACACAACCGGCAACAGCGCACAGATTCATTTATATATGTATCTATGTGGGAGTCAACTGGCATATGTATGTGTATGTGTGTGTCTGTGTGTGTGTTTTGTGTGTGTGTGTGGGTGAGTGTGGTGTGCATTGGCTGACGCCAAAGAAATTTGGCGTCAGTTTTATGCGCAGGCAGCGTGCAAAAAAAGGTAAACGCAGCAGGCGGAGGGCGAAGGGCGGAGGTGTCTCTGCTCCCTTAGCTGAAAGGGGCAACAATGGCAAACAAAAATCCCGGAAAAAATAGCAAATCGTATAAAAATAGCTGCTGCACACACACACACATAGACACACAATCGCACGCATACACACAATCACAATCACACAGACATTTAAGCACACACAGAGGCGCGTAACCAAAATGTGGCCAGAGCTGAAACTGTGAGTGGGAAAACGTTTGGCTAATGTGGCATTTACCATTTGGCAGAAAGGCTCAAATGTGGCTCAAACGCTTGCTCCACGTACGTCTGTGGTAAGTCGCTAATTGCAGACAAAATGGCTAAGGGGATCGGCGGCATTAACAGAGTATTGTTTCAACTGAAAGCTGTTGAATGAAGTGGCATGCCCCATCTGCAGTTGGAGTTAAAGCATATTTATTACCATTAATTTAAGCTATGAATAACATATTCTGTTTATAGATACAATAAGTAAATTATGCTAATTTTATGGTATTTTAGCCATAAAAAAAGTCTCCCAATAATGCATATATTCACCAAAAATCATTGTACCTTAAATTGTATAGAAATACAATTTTAATTAAAACATTTATTAACAGAAAATTATACTAATTTATTTATGCATTGCAGAAATCAGCAAAATCTATTTGAATTAAATTAAATGCTTTATGAATCATTTTTATCAGTTTTCAAGGCACATAAATTATGCAAAAACATGCGCTAATAACATTTCGCTGATACTCAATTAATTAATAATTCGCATATGATTTTTCTTATAATTATTTCCGCACACAAATACATTTGGAATTGAATAAAATTCACACAATTCATTTAGCCGTGCTTTTTGTTGTGCAATTATTCTTAAATTAATTTGCAATCGTTTAAGTACTTCCACTCCCCTTGCCACAGACAGCCAAAAGCCAATTAATTTTCATTTCATTTGCTCATCAATTAATCATTTAATTTTACTGTAAATTACACTCGAAAAGAGAGCGCAGCGCACACGAATTTCGCCACAAACTGTATCACATTTTCACAGCTAACGGTTACATGTAATGGAGGAAAACGAAGAAAATAAAAAGAAAATGCTTGCGCCAAATTCAAGTAGCTATCAGATATTACGTACGAGCGCGATTACACTGAGAATAATTGGGCAATTTAATAAATTATATGATATTTGGTATATGTATATTCAAAATTGTGTTTGTTCCTTTATTTTGTTGATTGTAATATTCCAAAAATAGTCAACAAAATATGGTAATATCCAAATTATTGATTTATTTTTTAGATCTTGTACTTTTTAAAAGTTTGTACAGCTAGATCTAGCAAATTAAAAGGGCTAGAAAACCCAATTTTGCCACTTAGGTTCTCCTATGCAGTAAACAGATCAAGTTGCTTTTAAATGATGATAAGAAATAGTGAAGATATGCAACAGACAATTTGCTCGACGTGCCTTATGGGGTGGGCGAGTAGTTTGCCTCAAATAGACGCTTTTTTTTTTAGATTATTTATTATTTAAACCAAAAATTACTAGGTGTTCTACTGTTGGTTGCGTCCGACTGTAGTCTGCTGTATGCGTCCTTACTGGTTTTACAATGGAACCGAAACCACATACAAATTCTTATGTACATACCTTTAGTATGTTGCATAATTAAATCGAAATTTAGTAGCTTTTTATCTTTTAGCCAGTCAGTCAGGGCAAAGTTTATCGTTGTGGATGTGATATGAATTTGTTGCAGTGTATTAGCGCGGAGTATAAGTAGTTTTGGCTGGCAGGTAAATATGGCTGTCGTGGCAAAGATAACGCTAACACCGTTCAACTTCTGCTCCTTTGATAGTGGGCGTGGCACCTGTATAGGTTGAGCATGCCTGGGTGTGTGTGTGTATGCATATGCATTTGATATTTTTGCAAAAGACATGTAGACAAGCTGAGCGCACACACAAACAAAATCCAAGCCAAATATTATTGAAAACCGAAAATTCTGCACCGAAGATAAACACAGCTGGGAAAACTAAAGAAACCAGAGAGGGTAACAACTTCAACTACTCCTCCCTCCTCCCTCTTCCCTCTTCCCTCTACACCCTTTCAGTCAAGTTTTGTTTGTGTATGCAGCGCTGTCAAGCGAACGCTTGTCTACAATGACAAATTTCGCAGTGGCTCTATGCACTTTAAGAGCCAAAAATGCAGAAAAAAATGGCATCTGTTAGCCAACTCTTGTCTGCTTTACGTATTATCTCAGCAATGGCATCAAGTCGATGCCAGAGTGCAATTAAGCCAGGGATAGTAGGGGGCTCTCTCTGATAATTTACAATGTGTCGCAGCGAGTCTATGGCCCATAATTTAGATGCTATTTAGATGCCAAGCAACAGTTGACCAAGCAAAATCGTAGCATACTTATGGGCTTTGGCAGCAACGCTGCATCAAAAGAACTAGGTAAAGCCATGGATTTATTGGGCGATAAAAATTCTAAAAGTTACAGCGGCATAAGTGAAAACACTTAGCACTCAAAACAAAAGACTTGGCAAATCCTTATCAGCAAAACAAACGCAAGATTTTCCAAGGAATCAGCTTATATTGCAAGTTGTAGGAAATTTAAAAATGAATTTAAATTAGTAAGGACGAAGCAGCTCAGTCGGACGGACCCAACTGTAGAATATCGTTTATTAAACTCGATGAGAGCAACATCAAATAAATTTTGTGATATATTTTTTTTTTTTGGAAAATTCTATAGTTTTACAAAATATATATAAATATATATATATATTTGTGATTGCTGAGCAGGCTTTGAAAACTCACATTTTCAAAGTGCCTGTTCATAAGCTCATTGCTCATTACAATTCCACACGTCGAACAAGTAACACTACAAATAATCGGAATATTTTCAAAGTTTTTAAATTTTTCACAAACATATTTCTTAAACATATATTACATATATTATTCTAAATTTTCGTTTTGTTGTTAAGTTATTTGAATTCCGGCTATATGGCGAAGTCAAAGAAAGACCAAACGGACAAGGATGCTCCTAAGAAGAAGATTACACGTTCGAGGAACGAGAAAAAGAAGTTGCTAGGACCAGAACCGTTAAAACTTCCAAGACCCATCATTTTATTTAGAATAATATATGTAATATATGTTTAAGAAATATGTTTGTTTATAATTTGCCTTTTAAATTTTTATCTATACCATATTTTTATGGCCGCTCTGTCAATATTGTTTCTTATGTTTATTATGATTATAATTTCCCTATTAAATTTTTATCTATACCATATTTTTACGGCGCCCTGTCAATATTGTTTCTTTAATATCTTCGGTTTTTGTTACCCGATTTCAATAATTTATTCCGAGAATAAGTTGAGAGTATATATTAATATTATTCTGAATAATCTGAAAATATTACGTATTCAATATAACGCTTGTTATGCAGTATTAATATTGTAATTAAATTGAAATGCCAATGATATAAACATACCTACATTCCAAAAATAGCTGGTTCAACGCTTTTAGTTTCCAGACAGATAGACGCAAATGGCTATATCGACTAATCTCGTTGTCCTGATCACGAATATATATACTTTATGAGGTCTGCCACGCCTTCTTCTGCCTGTAAAACTTATTTCCCCTTTGAATTAACCATATAAACTCTTTTGTAATTTATTAAAGGCAGGGTGTCCAAATTTGTCAACATTTGCTTATACAAAAACTTATAAAAAATGCACTCTACTTTTACGCTGAAAGCTTAGTGAATTAA
Organism: Hypselothyrea guttata; assembly: GCA_035045125.1. Taxonomy (NCBI): domain Eukaryota; kingdom Metazoa; phylum Arthropoda; class Insecta; order Diptera; family Drosophilidae; genus Hypselothyrea; species Hypselothyrea guttata. The sequence goes on along the minus strand of JAWNNJ010001762.1, from coordinate 791,391 downwards.
AGCAGTTTTCGCTATTTGTTTTCTTTGCTGCATTTTTTCGTAGCTGTCGCTGCTAACTTGGCCAACAGGCGAGCGTTTAGCCTTTGCTTTGCCCTGTCGCCTGCAAATTGTGACGTGAAGTGCAAATATTTAATTGCTAACAAACTAAACTAGACGCCAAAGGCGTGACAATTGCCGTCTGTTTGCCTTGCATCTCCATAATAATAACACTTGAAATAATAATAACATCGCCATATGGAGCAATTTTCTGGTGCTGAGCACAAGTACGGCTTTAATTACGACCCAAGGCCAGTAATTATGAGTAAATTCTAAATAAATGTTTATTTTAATGCAAGTGCGAAAACGGAAAGCGATTACAACATAACTATTATAAAATTTCTACACAATAGATTTGCATGCATAAATAAATATTTGAATTATTGTCTTTAGACTAATTAAACCTACTTTTATAACTATGCATGATTCATATTTTATTACAACATAAACTACATTGAATTTATTCACTTCGTGAAATTAACATTAATTCTGTTAACTAACATAAAAGAGAGTTTTGCAGCATTTTCAAAGAGCATCTCAGCCCCTAACAGAGTTCTGCCTGCCACTAACAGAGTTCTGTCGGCTTACAATTTCGCTTAACAGCGCATTGGAGGGGTAGTTAACATAATGTTACAGAACTTTCTCTTACGAAACAATGGGCATGAAACAGCCCCTGCTGAGTTTTGCGCTCTTTGCTGTTAGGCCTTAACATGAAACAAATAACAGCTGCAAAAGCAAAATCAAACACAAAATAAAAACTGATGTAAAACGAAACACATGTGGGTTGTGGTCTTTGGTTTAACAGTTAAATTTATTTGTTTATTTTAAACAGGTAAGGGAAAGAAAAATTACAACAAATTAATTTATTAAAAAAAAAACAATTGAAAATAATTTAAAAATTGTTTTTCAAGCTTTAAAATCTAGGTTTTAATCTATTATGTGACTAATGCTCTAAATTATAAGTCTTTCTGTACTTGTAGCATTAGGAAGTTATTCAATAAATAAATAAATAAATCGAAAAAAAAAAAGAATATGAAAGAAAAATCTGTTAGATATATTTGAATTTATTACTTACTTAATAATGTGTGAAGATTTCTGAAGATTTGCAGCTCTTCTTTTACTGAAATTTCTCTAAATAAATTATGTACATTTTTATTAGACTTTTTCTAGAGATAAAATTTAAAATAATTATTTAGTTATTTGGATGCTTTAAGTTTTATAATTACTGCTTTTAATGAAATAGACATCAACTATTGATAAAGCTTAAAATTATTATGATAATATCAAACAGATTCTAACATTATAGGGCAATAATAAACCAGTAAGGACGGAGCTACAGTCGGACGCAACCGACTGTATGAGACCCTGTACTTTGTGTTTTCTTCGCTGTTTCGTATCCGATCGTGATGTAATTCACAGAATCGATGGAGATTGTCATAGACTACGTACATGCCACATCCTAAGTCATTAGTTGTTAAACTGTAACTTTAAAACTGAAAACTGTTACTAATTTGGTTTTTCGATTAGTGGAAGAATGGATGGAGTTATCAAAAAACCCAAACTAACTTGATCTGATTGCTGCATAGGAAAACATAAATACCAAAAAATGGTACTTATAGCTCTTACAGTCTGCAAGATATAGGTGGCTTCTCTGTCTTTGCTATCTTCGCTGTTTCTTTTCCGTTGGCAATGTAATTCACAGCATTGACGGATAATGCCATAGGTTGCGTGCATGCCAAATCCCAAGTCTGTAGATTTTAAACTGTGGCTGTAGTGGCACTTACATACATTTATAAAAAAATGTCTGTTACATAACTTCGCTGTTTTATGTCCGAATGCAATGTAATTCACACCATCGACGGATAATTCTATAGGCTACGTACGTTCCAAGTTACAAGTCTGTAGCTTCATTATTGTGGCTGCCGTGGCACATATACGCATTTTGAAAAGGATTGTCTCTTGCATATCTTCACTATTTCTAATTCAAATCACAAATTAATTTATAGAATCGGTGGAGAATACCATAGACTACGTACATTCCAAATTACAAGTCTGTAGCGCTATTATTGTGGCTGCTGTGGCGCTTTTAGTTTTTGAGATTTTTGAGGTAGGTGTAGTTTTTTGATAATTCGCGGAGGAAGGAGGCGAAATATTAAACATTTAAAGCAAACTTGATCTGCGTAAGACATCGGACAACCTGAATTCCGAAAACCGGCGTTTCTGGCTCTTTTAGTTGCTAAGATCTAGGTGTTCATACGGACACCAGACAGACGGACAGACGGACAGACGGACAGACGGACATGGCTATATCAACTCAGCTCGTCGTCCTGAGTCAGAATATATATACTTTGGGGGGTCTACCACGCTTCCTTCTGCCTGTTACACACAGCTGTCATTTGCACTAAATTAATAGACCCTTTTATTTTTTTAAAATACAGGGTCTAAAAAATGAACTTTCTTCTTTTGCCTACTAGTTTCTGTTGTTCTCTTTAAACAGTCACACATTAGCAAGAGTTCGGCCAATGAGAGTTCGTCCAGCGAGAGTTCGGCTAGCACGAGATCGGCCGACGAGGGTTTGGCCAACGAAAGTTCGGTAAGCGCCAGTTCGGCCATTGATAGTTTGGTCAAGGATTCAACCGAATCCTTGCAGCAAATTTGATTTCATTTCATTACTTTTATTTTTTTGTCCAAATATTTTTGTCTTACATTTAAATAACTTTCTAATTTTAATGTATGCTTTTGTATTGTATTTGAAGTTTATTTGTCGCCTGCATTTACTTGGTTTTAAAGAAATTATTAAATAAATAAAGTTCTTAAGAATATTCAAGTTTGAAAAGGACTTAAAATATATGCAAAGCAGTTTAGAATGATTGTATAATTAATTGTCGGATTTTTGGGAAATAAATATATTCAATTACTATGCAAATTGGCTATTAGTAAATCAAGCGGCTGAAAAAAGCTCAGGCTGCTTAAGCGAAATGCGATATCACCATCAGCGTATCGGAGATTAATCGTTAAGTGAATAAATATAAATATATATCGAGGTTGCATTAACAATCATTCATTCATGTGCAATTGGGTACGGCAGTGGCATATGAATGTGGTATATCCTTTGGTTGCCGGTTTGTTTGGCTTTTGTGGTAAAAGCAAATTAAGTGGAATTAATGCGGCTGCCTCTGACTTTTCACCTGCGCAAACATTCAGTTACAAGTACAGTACGGTACGGTACAGTACAGTACAGTAGACAGGGCGAAAGGATAGGATAGGAAAGGCCGAAAGGACCCTGGCGTTGCCTTTGTATAATGTTTCACCTGTTTTTGACATTTTTGAGTTCTCTTCTGAGTTCGCTTTGCTTCTCTCTGCTTTGTTGCCTCTGTGTGTGTTGCATTAAATATTCAACACGGCCTGAAAAGGCCGAGCAGCCACATGCATATATTTATGCCTGTCTGTTTATATAATAAACAAGTCGCAAATTGAAATGTGTAATTAAATTCAATTAAAGCAGAGTTCAGGCAACATATTACAGTTATGGCATACAAACTCAAACTCAAACTCAAACTCTCAGCTTTCACTTGCCACACTCTCATTTATAGAGCTACTTGTTATTTCTTGCAGTCTATGACCAAAAGCTGAAAATCCCGAAAAAAAAATTGCTCCAAACTTTACGCCAGACGTTCCACTTGAAGTCAGGTCGGTCTTTGGTCGGTAAGTGGAAAGCGTCCTCTTCAAGTGCATATTCAGCTGGGGATTGGGGCAGGCCAGGAGAAAAGCGAGGCGGTGGGGCATGCCCCACGTGCAAATGCCGCCGAGAGAGCAAACGGCATTTCTTGTTCGCAATTTTGCTATTTTTATTTTCTTTGTGCTGCTGGCAAAATATTTTTATAATTTCCTTTTTATAGAAATTTGCATTTTTTTCGGTGCCTGGCATTTCCGCTTTGCCACTTTACCATTTCCGTTTCTGACGTGCCATAATTGCGTGTCCTCCTCAATGCCAATGCTTCGTATCTGTATGCATATATATTTATATCTGTGTGTGTGTGTGATGTGTGTGTGTATATGTTCTAATAAAATTTCGCCTGATTTTCAATTGATGTCAAGTAAATTAAACATTTCACATTTGCCTCATGTTCGCTTGAGTAAATTTATTAACAATGGCCTGTTCAATAATTAAATTCGATTTCTGCCGCGTTAACAGCCATCAGAAAATTTCATTTAGTAATTGGAATGTGTTTGTGATTCGCACTCAAAGCAAAAATCTGTCGAATGCTTTCCAAAAGTGCAAAATGTAATAAAATATGCATTTTTAACGGTTATGAATTTAATAATAAATACAGTTTAATAATAAATGCTGTAGAACAGTAAGAGAGAGAAGAAAATGTAACGACTTTTTTTTAGTTAGTTAATATTCAACAAAATAAATTTAATGCAAGCAACTATGTTTCTCTGTTACTCTTAAATAAATAAAATAAAATATAATAATAAATAAAATATAAAAGTTAGAGAGAGAACGGGTTATTCTAAGTAAAAACTAATTATAATAAATATTGTAAGTTGAATCCCATTTTAATATAATAAATTAAGTATCCTTATTTTTTATATATGGTCTTAATAAATAAAGTTTAATAATAAATAATGTATGAGTTAAAGAAAAGACAGATTGTCTAAGATTTTTCAGTTAATAAATTTAACTAACGCACCGACAATAATAGATAAAAATGTATGTTATATTTAAATTATTTAAATAATAATTAATTTATAATATCTTTTAATATAACTTTTTGAATTCTATAAACTCTTATAACAATCGATACAAATTTAAGAACAATTGCAATTTAATTTAATTATATTATATTAATTAATAATAATTGATAAAAATTGAATAACATCCAAAGTTAAATTTAATTTAATTATTTTATACCTTTTTACCAATTTAAAAGAAGTATTTTTATTTAGAATGTGGCAAACCTGAAGCAGAAACCAGAGCTTAAGCAAACAACCCGTCCGCAATATTACCATAATTTATTCACTTTGTGGCTGCGTGAATGTAAATGTGAATATGAGTATGTGAGTATGTGAGTATGAGTAGGGGTATGGGCATGAATTCAATTTTGATTCACACTCACATGACGGGCCTACTGAATGGGCAAAAGTCTTTAATATTTTAATTGGCAACAATAAGTGTAATTAACATTTAAAATTATCAAGCCAACATAAATTGTTTGCCGGCCATAAATACAAGCAGAGTGAGGAGCTACACACAAGCAGACAGAGACGGAAACTCACTGAGTGAAAGAGAGGAGAACAGGCACAGACTGCTTGCTTCCTTCCTCGAGCTCATATCGATGGCAGACGGCAGGCAAATATATCAAAGCGAAGCGAGGCAAAAGGCATAAATGTTGTATAATTTAAATAAAATTGCATTAATATGTGCCGGCAAATGGACAGAGAAGGGGAGAGGGATGGAGAGATGGGGAGAGAGGGAAGAGAGAGGGGAGAGAGATGGCGATATATATGCATATCCACAAGCTGTGCCTGGGCACGGTTCCAGAACTCCGCAAGGCTTCAGAGCTGCGACCATAACTCATCCTTGCCACAAACACAAGCACAAACATGCCCCAAACACACACACATACACTCACACAGAGACACACACACACACTCACACACACTGGGGCAGTTACACTCGTTCTACAAATTCACACCAAAATCAAAAAGCAATAATGATACTCGAAAAGTGAACGAGCAGCAAGCGCTCCGCACTCGAGGTGTGTGCGGCATGCAACACAGCTAGTAAGCGGAGTGTGGCAGGGAAGGAATGGGGGTATCCGGGAAGTTAGGGCTGTGCAGAATTTTAGTGGGTCGAATGCCGTTGACTGCTGCCGTTGCCGCTCGACACGTTTTGTTGCATTTGTATTTGTCGTTATAAATTTGACATCAATTGGCGCAGCATGTGACCAGCAAAAGAAGCAAAGAAAGGAGATTTGGGCTGTTAGTTGAATGCCTGAAGTGCAGCCATTCCATGTGAATAGTGAGTGTATTTATTTTTTAACATGGCTGGCAATTTATATAAAAACTCTTGATGGCTAACAAAATATGCTGTTGTTTATTTGCGTGCCATAAATAATAAATGTTTGCTAAATTAGCTTTGAATTGCAGTTAAATATTTGAAAATACTAAAAAGAAAATAATATAATATTTAATATTTAATACATTATAATATATAATATTTATTTATTCAATACATTATATATTTTATCCATAATAATACAATAATTAATTTGTTTTTATTATAATTTTCATATTATTTTTAGATGTTATTAATAGCTATTAATTACACCAAAATAAATCAATTGCTCAATTTTTAATTATTTTAAATTAAAATCATTACACTTCATTTTATTTTATTATTTTATTAAATTGTTTATAATCATTGGTTATAAACTGAATTTTTGTATGCCGAAAAATATATCTAAGATAATAAATTAATTACAATTAAATCATACCTAATATTATATAAAATAATTGTTTATAGATAAATTAATAAATGTTCCATAAATTCAAAACAATTATTTATATTATATTATTTCTATATTTGAATTGGTTTTAAAATTTTTGCTCATCTATTATATTTTTGAATTTTGCGCCAACTGCTTGCTGACAGAGGCTCAATAGTATGTAACTGACTTGGACAGCGTGTAAAAATGGTAACCCTTATCCTTTTTAGTTCTTTTCTCCATCCCTTAACTGGCTTGTCCTGCTTTGGCGCAAAATTTTAAAAGCTTCATACTGTAAAACACATGGCAAGCAGTAAACGATGTAGTTTGGCAAGCAGTTCACCAAGCAGTTTTTGCAAGCATTGCACTGCTTTGTGTATTTAAATTGTCCACTGCTTGCCGGCGCGTAGGAACACAATTTGTAGGAAAAGCTTGAAATCAATTAAACAAGAATATTTTATTGATGTAATATATAAAAAATGGTAAATAAATTAATTGAACAATTGACACTTAAAAAGGCGTATTATAATGATTTATTTTTACACCCTGTACCCATTGAAAAATGGGAAATACAGGGTTATTAACTTTGTCAGAATGTATGTAACAGCCAGAAGGAGGCGCGGTAGACCCCACAAAGTATATATATTCTTGATCAGGAGGACAAGACGACTTGATTTAGCCTTGTCTGTCTGTCCGTCTGTCCGTCTGTATGAACGCGTCGATCTCAGCAACTATAAGAGCTAGAGCAGCCGTTTTGGTTATTTTTGAAAGGTGAATACCATATGCAAAACAAGTTTATTTTAATTTTTGGAGCGAGCAATGACCATAAATATAATAAATTGACCAATTTAAGATATATAAATCTATTGAAATAAATTCTTTCTTCTACGAACTGTGGAGATGATTAATATCTAGCAATCTGAAAATTCCAATTAAATCGGTTCATTTTTAAAAGAATTATGATTAATGAAAGATATTATTTTTTTGTATTAATTTTATCTTGATGTAAATGTATGTAGTAGTAGGTTATGCTACATATAATAATATCCCGATATATCTTTTACGCTATATTATACACAAAAGGTCAAACTCTGGTCAAAGTGTACAAATAGTATTTCTTAATTCAACTGTTAAGAAATACTATTTGTACAGAACTAGACTAAAAATTCAGTTTTACAACATATACTAACATACATTTGAATAAGGTATGCTTGGAGAGCCATTAAGGAGAGCGGCTTAGCGCTGCCTCAAAGCTTATGCTTAGAGAGCGGTCGATGTGTTCTTTACAGGCGAGCCGGCTACCCGCTGCATTACTTCTAATGCATGAGGTATGCTTGGAGAGCCATTAAGAAGAGCGGCTAAGCGCTGCCTCGGAGCTTATGCGTAGAGAGCGGTCGATATGTTCTTTATAGGCGAGCTGGCTACCCGCTGCATTACTTGTAATGCATGAGGTATGCTTGGAGAGCCATTAAGAAGAGCGGCTAAGCGCTGCCTCAAAGGTTATGCGTAAAGAGCGGTCAATATGTTCTTTATAGGCGAGCTGGCTACCCGCTGCATTACTTCTAATGCATGAGGTATGCTTGGAGAGCCATTAAGAAGAGCGGCTAAGCGCTGCCTCGGAGCTTATGCGTAGAGAGCGGTCGATATGTTCTTTATAGGCGAGCTGGCTACCCGCTGCATTACTTGTAATGCAGGAGGTATGCTTGGAGAGCCATTAAGGAGAGCGGCTAAGCGCTGCCTAGCAGCTTTTGCATAAAGAGCGGTCGATATGTTCTTTATAGGCGAGCTGGCTACCCGCTTCATTACTTGTAATGCAGAAGGTATGCTTGGAGAGCCACCAAGGAGAGCGGCTAAGCGCTGCCTCGGAGTTTATGCGTAGAGAGCGGTCTATGTGGTCTTTATAGGCGAGCTGGCTACCCGCTGCATTACTTGTAATGCAGGAGGTATGCTTGGAGAGCCAGCAAGGAGAGCGGCTAAGCGCTGCCTAGCAGCTTACGCACAGAGAGCGGTCTATGTGGTCTTTATAGGCGAGCCGGCTACCCGCTGCATTACTTGTAATGCAGGAGGTATGCTTGGAGAGCCACCAAGGAGAGCGGCTAAGCGCTGCCTCGGAGTTTATGCGTAGAGAGCGGTCTATGTGGTCTTTATGGGCGAGCCGGCTACCCGCTGCATTACTTGTAATGCAGGAGGTATGCTTGGAGAGCCATTAAGGAGAGCGGCTAAGTGCTGCCTAGCAGCTTATGCATAGAGAGCGGTCGATATGTTCTTTATAGGCGAGCTGGCTACCCGCTGCATTACTTGTAATGCAGGAGGTATGCTTGAAGAGCCAGTAAGGAGAGCGGCTAAGCGCTGCCTAGCAGCTTACGCACAGAGATCGGTCGATGTGTTTTCTCACCACAGCTGCAGATTAGTGGGTGAGTTTTTTTTTAGCTCTTTCTCTTTCTTATTCTCGAGAACTAATAAGAGACAGCGGCTGCGCAGCCTGCAAGCACTATAAATACAGCTGCTACAGTGCTGCTGATCACAGTGTAGTGTCTGTGGTCAAGTGGGTAGGACGTGTCAAGGGCGCTTAAGTGGAGTGGCGAGATTATTGTAATAAAAATTAGTTTATTATAATTTCAAGGCCATTAGTTTATGGATCTGGAGTGTGACAATGACAAGAGTTTGATGTGAGCGGCATAAAGCTGCCGCTTAATCTGGCACGCATAATAAAGTAAGAAGAATAAGTATTGCTTGTTTTTTTTGTAAAAATTTAAAATTGTTTAGTTTTTTTTTTGTCCGACTGATCTGCCCCGTCAAAATTTTTTGTATTTGATTTAATTTATATTTTCAACTGCTTTACATTCGCATCCTATATTTTTACCTGTCCCTTTTCGCTCTCAGGTTGCGTTATAAATCAGCAGATTCTTGGAGCAGCAGGCTTACAGCCAGCTAATGACGTGTGAAATTCCTCGGGTGAACTGATGCTAATGTTGTCTATGGCAACAGGCACAGCGCAGAATGCAAAGACGATGCCACTTAACGGGATCTGCTTGCCCCCTATGCCCCTCTTACAACTCCTCAGCGGCGTTTTTCAATTTCACGCGACTCGCCAAAGGACATAAACAAAAGTGCAAGCGTTTCATGTCGGCGCACTGCAAACGACGCCACATCAGGTGCAGGGCTTGAAAGGAGACCTGGGGCAACGATTCCTTAGGGAAGGGGAGTTAGGGGCAGGGGTAGGGACTGCAAGGGGTTGATTTGAAAATGCTTGTCACGTTTTTAGTCAGTTTTTTGCATCGCGTGTAGACGGACTGAAAATACCCTAAACCGTTGCACGTGTGTGCATGTGCACTTGCCACGCCCCCTTGCCGCCCTTCTCCCAACTCCCTTCGACATTTTCAAGTGCATTTTAAAATTACAAGTAATTTTTCTGCAACAATATACAGCATTTACGCGCAGTTAAGCGACTCTTTGAGTGCTTATTATTCAATCGGCACTCAAGTACAGTGAAACGCAGCTAAAACTAACCATAAAGTAACTTTTTTTGGCTGGCATTTAGGCTAATTAAAAGCAGTTATTTGTTATTACTTTCGGCTCTAATTATGCGTGCAAAAACTCCATTCATAAATTGCACAACTTTATGATAACCTGCTGGGAAATTGAGATTGGATTTCATAGAGAGCAACCTGTAGCTAATTGTGTTTATTGTACCCTCACACATAATTACAATTGGCACATTTTATTGTTTACTTTATTTCAAAAGTTGCTTCCCCTTTTGGCTCTTTTCAGCTTTTCTTTTTGTTCCCTCTTAATTTTTTTGGCTTGGCGTCAATGCCAAATAAAACTTTTCGCATTTGGCCGCCAATTTTATGTGGAGTTTATATATTTTTGTTGCTCAAATTTATGCTGACAGTTGTAAAAATTATGCAAATTTTGTTTACTCTCAGAATCCGTGTAGACTTTTGGGCATTTTTATGGCCTGAAAACTGGAGTCGTAAAATATAAAGATTAATTGTAGCTAAATGGAGCGCAGCTTATTAATTCCTGCAAAATAACAATTATTCTTTGGCATCGTTTTTGAACTCGGAACACATTATTTAACTAATATCTGTGTTTTCTGAATTTTATCTCTCATCCAGAAGGGGCGGAGCAGATCAGTCGGACACGCTCGATTGTAGAATACCCTGTACCCTCCATTTAAAATTTAATATGAAAACATAAACACACACAACTGATTTTGATGCAATTTACAGAATCGGTAGATATTAGTTATTTCTCTCGACCACTTAGAATAGAATTGATATAAATAGATTGTAACTCTTAAATTGACAAACGTATTTGATTTCAGTCATTCATTTAATAAAAACTTGATTGGGTATGTTATTTACCTTTAACAAAGTTATTAACCTTGTTTTCAACCATTTTTAAGTAGGAACAGGATATAAACACTAAGCATGGGGGTATTTGGACAACAAATGTTTAAATTAGGTATTATGCCTTAAATGACCTTATCGAACAATTGGATATCTTATATTTGCCAGATTGTATATTATTTATTTGAATTTATTGTAATTCATACATACATTTGACCTGAATGTATTGGGAATAGTGTGGGGATTACTCGCACAAGGTTTTGATGGAGGCAGACAATTTGACTGCAAACAAACATTAGTGGAGGCAATTACATTGGCCTGGATTTTTTTATTTTTTACAGGAAAATTTGTAAAGCTCACTACTCAATCAGGATTAACTCATTATTAAACTTAACTAAAATTACACTAAAAACATACTAAACAATGAGTACAAATCAAATAAAATCTAAATAAGCTGAAACTTTTATTGAATTTAATTTTTTTGTATGATGAACCTATTCAGAAGAACGAAAAAAAATGATTAATTTTGTTACGCTTTCAGAAAAATAAAAAAAATATGGAATAAATACTGTTTATGAAAATCATACTTTTTCATTCAATTAATATAAGATTTAAGAATTATAAAAAAATAGTTTTACAAAAATCGGAATATTGGTTAAGAACTTACAGTCAAATTAGTGCAGCAATAATTGTGAACCATTCAGTTGAGCGGCAGTGTATGTTGCTGGCACACAGTGCGCATCGCAGCGCTATTTTATATAAATTTAACATTTTTTATTTAACAATAATAATGATTGAAAAATAAACCCAAATATCGATCATGCGTTTCTACTATTCGGCATGTTATTTAACTATTGAATACATTTCAATGTTTATTGGCCACTTTTCTACCATTTTATGGGCTGTGCTACCTGAAGCCTACTACTATATTGGAATTGCTATAAAGACGTTGGTCTATTACTCGTAGTTGCAGGCCCCTGGGTGCAACTGATACAATACATCATCATTTACGAAGCTTATAAATTTTATATGGATGTCGAAGGAGGAACCACAAAAAGCACACACATGGCAAATACTTTAAAAATCGAAATAAACGGATGTAGATAGTAAGCAAGCGGGGAAGAAAGAGAAAGAGAGAACGAGTTGATGAAAGTAAAAAAGAAAGCAGGCTCGATTGAAATATAAAAACCACAAAACAGGCAAAGCAACAAAGACAGCAGAGACAGAGCTGAGCCGAAGGGTCATAGGACAACACTAACAAAAGCAGGCAAATTTTATTTGCATGCGGCTTTTCAATTCGTCTAAGAACATAAAACGAGCAGAGTGTTGGGGGGAACCCTTTCGATGATGCAAAAAAGTAGAGCTGTAAAAAAAAAAGCACAAGAAGGAGCTGGCTATAGATGGGCAGAGCGAGAGTGAGAGAGCGAGAGAAAGTAAAACGGAGGCGCGGCGTCTTAACAATTTCCTGCCAACTTCTGCTTCATTGCATATTTCCGTTTCCGTTCGTGTTGCGCTGTCTGTCTGGCAGTCCGTTTGTCCGACTGTCTGGCAACGTCTGGTGGCACACATGAGAACTGCGAGAGAGGAGAAGAGAGCACACTGAGAACTGACGACAGCCTCAACAAAATTTTTTTTCTCTTTTACGATTTGCAATTATTTTTGCTCATTTCAGCAGAAGCAAACATGGCCCGCAATTCCTTGAGGACAACTAAAGCAGCAGACGCTCCCCCAACAAAATAGTGGCAACTCTGCAGTGGAGAGAGTGGAGAGTGGAGAGTGGTGAGTGGAGAGAGGGAAAGAGGTAGAGTGAGATAGCTGGCGCTTTCAGCTGTCCCTCACATTAGAATTTACATAAGTTGATACCCGGCAGTTGATATTTTTCGACTTGTTTCCTTAGCCAACAGCGCTACAATCGACTCGCTTATTCACTATCCCCATCTTCCCTTCTCTTCCTATCCCTCTCTCTCTTTTATTTGCTCTGTCTCTTTCTAGCTGTGTGCAGTTATTTGCTTGCTTGAGCATAGTTCCTGAGCAGTTTACATGAAAAGCATTTTAACTGCAACGAGGCGTAGGACATAAATCGACATTGGCAACTTGTCTCTGCCTCAACCCGCAGTTTATTCCACCTCGGATGTTCTTGTGGCAGGCAAATCATTGCTGCCAGCAACATCTTGCAATTGTCTTTGTGCTGAAAACACAGTTGCAACTAGAAACAGCTAAGATCGAAGTGATGGCTAAGCATTTGCCAGATTTAAATAAAACTAACTTCTAAATATTAAATTAATTTTAAAGTAGCCAACATTTAGATAATTTTCTTTTTATTTTTGTTGTGCTTTCTTTAGGGAATATGAAGTTCATGGCATGTGGCAGACCTCAGCGCTGTCAACATGTGGCATTTGCAACTTCAACATCAACTCCTATTCCCAACTTGAGTTCCGGCTGCTCTACCTTCTCCTCCGATTTCGACGCTGTCTTCAGTCTTGTTTGTCTGCCCACAAATTGGCCACGTAAAAAAAGAAAAGCAAAAAATAATTTTTTTTTGCACTGCAATGTTAAATGAATATAAACTGGCCTTGCGTTGTTATGCACGACTGTCAGATACCGCGTAATAAAAACTTGCAATTGGTCTGTTGGTCATGAAATGAGTTTCTTTTAAATGGAGTTTAATTTGTATTGTAAGCTGGGATTCGATCAATTACAAAATTAGTAAATCAGATACTAAAATAATAATAAAATATAAATTTGTAATTTGAATTTTGTGTTACAAATATTAAGCTTTTAAAGATGCTTATCCCATGTTGGATATATATCGGCAAAAAAAGAGAATATCACTTTTTCTTAACTTCATTTTCAGAAAAACCTTGCCCAGGAGCTAGCAAAAATCCACATCTAAAATATATTTATTAAACTAAAATAAAATAAATAAATCTAAAATAAATTAAAGTAAGACTAAATAATTCAAATATATGTATTTATTTAAACTTAAAATCCTAACTTAAATATAAAATAAATAATAATAAAATATATTACCTTTATTATATTTTGGTTATACCACATTAAATACTTTCACTTACAAATGCAAATTTTTAATATATTCTAATATTTATTTATTTACATTTTATCGTATTGTCAGTCTGTTCTTCGGCATAGCCTTTTTGTCTTATTTTATACAGGGTATGTGCAGGGTAAAAAAGTAGAAAATATTGACAAACATTTGCCTTTGAAGTGCTCTGCCCTTTTTTTTTGCCTCATGCTCTTATTGAGCGCGTTTCGAACGCGTGCAGAAAATCAAAATAAAACGTTTTTCGTTTCATTTGCAATGAAATTTCGCAAGTGCTGTCTTTTGTTTCTGCTATATCTATATCTCTATCTGCTTGTTTGTCTATCTCTCTCCTATTCTCTCTCTCTCTCTCTCCCTCTCGCTCTCTTTCTCCTCTCTCCTGTGTTTGTTGGTAGCTGAGGCACAAATCGTTTTCCAATATACACTGAACCGCCTCTATCGATGTGGGGCATGTGGGCAATCGGCAATCAGCGGGCTCACTTCCGTGTCCGGGTGTCATTTCCATAGAAATTTCCCCAGCACTCTCTTCCCCTCTCTGTCGTTCCGTCCCCCTTTCGCACTGTTTGCAGTTTTATTTCTCGCACTCTGCAAATGGCCCTGAATATTTAACTAGCTACAATTGACTATGATTGTTATGTTTTTCAGTTCGGTATCCACATCGACATCATCGACATTTTTTACAATTAGAGTGAGTGCGGAGAGTGTGTTGTCGAGGATTTGCGATTACACAGGTTTTGCCTGCCTTTTCATTTATCAATTTGCTTAACATTTTTCAGCCATCTCAGCTCGACTCAAAGGTTTCCTTGTACACACGAACGTTGGAAAAAAATTGCAATTTTAACGCATGACGGCGCATTTTCAATGCGCTCCTCAAGGCAAAAAGCACTACAGATTTTTCCTACGACGATTTCTACTTAGACAACGTCGCGTAATCGAATATAAATTGAATTTTTCACAACAAATGGATTTTGCCAAAGCTTTTTACAACAATTTCAGTTTTTCTTATATTTTTATTATTTCTGCTTCAGTCAAACGAAATAAGCGTTGAGATTAATATATGCATTAAAAAATATTAGTAAAGCAAACGGAACTTTGATGTCAAGTGAGTCTCCTTTAGTCATGTAGTCTACACTCAGAAAAAATACAATATTTATTTACACAAAAGGAAGCTCTTAAATGAATCTAGTTTAGTTTTTGATGTACATTAACAAATCGGAATGGAATTGTGATTAAATCGCGATTCATTAAGTCAAACCAGTAAGGAACGTGTAGATCTGTCAAGCGGAAGGTCACAGTCGGATGTAACCGACAGTAGTAGACCCTGTACTTACAGTGCAGTGTCTGCTGTCATGTGGCTGAGACGTGTAGTGGGTGCTTAAGTGGCAAATGTGCTTTTTTTAATAAATATTATTGATTTATTATAATTTCTTATTGTCCCATATTCAGCCAAATGGATAAAGGAAAAATAACGGAGTTCTCAGGAAATGACTCTTGGTTTATCTCTCAGTGTGTGCATACTGCTCTATTTCATTTTGAATGCTCTGAGTTTTGCCAATTTTTTGGCTACATACACAAAGAGCCCGCTCATAAACTGACTTTTTCAATTGCAACTCGCATGATTTGTGTGTGTCTTTAGCTATGCGACACGCCCACTTTGTATTTGCAGACAACTTGTTAAAATTAATTTTTTTACTGGCTCCGTGCCATTTGCGTGACTGTCGATTGTGTCTTAAGACGGGGAAAACAGCGAAAATGTGGCGATAATTTATACGCTGGAATTTATTGAGACGGGTCAGGCACGCATTAATCAGTCATGATATCATTTCGAAGCAGCTTAAGAGCTTTATTAGCAATTCAGCAAATTAGCTCGAAAAAATACTACATAAAAATGGCTTATTTAAATACTGAAATAAATTTATACAACCAATTTATAGGCACTTTTTATTGCTGCTAAAATACAGCAGTAAATTAATTACATAAATGAATTATTAACCATTGATTGATTCATTAGCTTAAGCTGAAGTTCTTGCTCTGACATTCATATACTTTTGCTGTTATATGAATTTTATTTTTGAAAGAATTTTGCTTCAACTTTTGCTCGACACATTATCATGTTTTCAGGAATTTTTTCATGCATTTTCTATCCCTCGTTTCCTTTTGCGAGGCGTTCGGCATGTCTAGCTGTCTGATTGAATATTTTTGCGTTTCATTTTTGGCGTTTTTGCTGGCGCTCGCACTTTTTGGCAACCGACACTTGAACGAACGCCTTTTCCCATGGCATGTTTTGCACTCTATGCATATTTTTTGCATTTATTGTGGCCAAAACATGTAGACAAGGCTGCTTTTCCTGCCAGTACCCGAGTCTATGCTGCCTAATGTATGCTCGTCACGTTTAGCCACTTGTGTCCTGCGGCCTCCAGCTCCAGCTTCAACTTGGGCTCCGATTCGAGCTACGACTTCGCATCTTCACATTCACTTAGTGCTAGTCCTGGCTAAACCTCTTTTGCATATTGATACGGTTACATAGATGTAGTCTACCCCTAGTCTATCCTTTGCCCAGATCTTTGCTGCTTTTGTAATGGAAATTAACAGCAGTTTATGCTGAGCTATAGCGAGCACTTCAATCCACCGGCACAGATATAAGCTAATAATACACATGGCATAAATTACCTGCAGGCAAAGCATATATGTATTCACTTGCAGCATATTTGAGTTGGATTTTTACCTAACAAAAAAAACAAAACTGTAGAAAGAGCAAATATAAATTGTGCTGGCAGCACTTGGTTTAATTGTGTTGATTTAGTTTTAACATTGTTAAGTTTTGGGCGCCGCTTGAAATTCTGCGCGTGTTCAAGTGCATTTTGTCTGTTTGACAAATTAAAAGCAACTCCGGCAAGCAATTGTCGTGCAAACTTCATATTTTATTTAAAAAAAGCTGACAAAATAACGTACATAACACATTTTAAACGCTGCCTAAACAAGCAGTACCGGCAAGGAAGAGTTGCCTTCAAATTTGCAGCACAGCTGAGAAGTATGCAATACATAATTCAAAATGCAAATTTTCTTTTTATACCGATAAAAAATTTATTTGATTTTTTTAAACATTAAAACTAACATGAATTAAATGCACAATGAACTGAAGTCTACCATGACCAACCCTAACAGTTTTTATTGAATTTTGTTGCAAATTGCTGGCTCGTGCGCTATAAAAATGCGCATAAAAGCAAAGGCATCGAGTCAAACCGAACTATAAAAAAAGAAAAGTGGAGAGAATTTCCCGCTGGAACATTTTCGCATAGCACGCAAGGCAATTAAAGCAATGAGGGCGCTGCATGTGAACAAACTTTTGGCGCCCAAATGGCGCACGAAGGCGCCTCAATGTCAGCTCATTAAATTTCCGAGGGGCGGTTTTTGCATAACATCGGGAGCCAAAGCAACAGAAGTTGCAGTCAAGGGCAGAGAGGGAGCAATACTTGGAAAGACTGGAGTGTCAGCTGACAGACGTTTTGTAGCCGCTACACCCCCAACCCTACTCGTGGAGAGAACTTTCCCAAGAGTTAAGTTTTTGCTGGCGATAAATCAAATTTTAGCTTGTTAACTCGCTCGTTTGAATTAAGTTGAACATTAGCCCAGGCCAAAAGTGGCCAAAACCTAAAAGAGCGCGCACCCCAAATACCTACTAAAATTTTATACAACTTTAAGCATTTCCCTAGTAATTGGTAGCAAAAATGCCAAGGGAAAAGTCTCAGGAAGTGCGGCCAAAACGGCGTCGCTGCTGACAGCTAATAAAAATATTTGGCGTGGCCTGAGGTTGGTTTGCTAATTAGCATATTGCATATTTAAGACGGCAAAAGAATGTGCAATAAGTCAGAGAAAGTAGAGAAAGAGCCGAAATAACTGAGAGCTTGAAAGAAAACTCGAAAAGTATTTTAAGGGAAGCGCAAAAGCTTAAGCAAATGAGTTTAGTTTGGCCATAAAAACACAGAAGAAGAGAACAATATAACGTTTATAGTGTGCGAAATAGAAAAAGAAATATTGGCAAAAGTAATTGGAATTAAGTTGAATTTTTTCGACTTTCTTTTAATATGTTTTCATAAATTCTAAATTTATAAATATACTTTTGTAAAGAAAAGACTAGAGCTAAGCAACGTTTATACTGTGGGAAATATATATAAAATATTAGCAAAAGTAATTGGAAAAATGACTCTATTTTTAATACATTTTTATAAACTATAAATTTATATCAATTAGTTTAATTTTGGTTATAAGAGCAGACAAAACAGAGCTAAGCTTGTCAAGAAAGCTGTCAAGAAGCTGTCAAGAAAGTTCATAGCATTTTAGCGTGGGATAAAATATTAGCAAAAATATTGGAATAAAGTTTAATTTTCTTTAACTTGTTTTTTAAATATTTTCATAAACGATAAATTTATATACTTGAGTTTAATTTTATTGAACTAAAATTCATTCTATACTATACTTTAAATTTATATACATTTTGTAAAAATATTTCCCTAGTAAGTAGTGCATAACTAATACTCATTCTTTTTCTTTTTTCGCTCTTTTTTAGGCTCTTGTAGGCGTTCTCCAACACTCAAGTGTGACCACATTTCCGGTTGATATCCAACACTGCGAACATGCGTCAAAAGTGTTTGTCCCTGGGCAACCAGTCGCAGGTCAACAGCCCATTTCATGTGATTACTAACAGAAGTCAGCTCTGGGGAGTTGGCATGGGATACTGGAAAGCGAATGGGAGAGAATGAGAGAGGAGGGAAGGGAAAAAGGATGATTTCTAATCACAACACACAGAATGCAGGTCCCCAATCAGTTGGCCCTGGCTGCTTGTTATTGTCATTGTTATCAACAATGTCACTGCAAAACAGCAACAGCAGCAACATTTTGTTCAACAACTACAGCAATAAATAGAGGTCTCTGGCAAGTGGATGATTTGGGTAATTGCGGGGGCGGCGGGAGCACGTCTCATGTGGGCATATGTTAAACATTTTGACACTTTTGCGCACGGTTGAGCCGCCGACGCCGACACCGACGCCGACACCGACGCCGACGCCTATGCCGATGCCAACGCCTACGCTGAACTTTGCCAATCTAATGGAACTTGATGAGGGTACACTTCCGCTCTGGCAACAACAAAACGCAGCAACAACAGCCACACAAACATGCCCCTTGCTGCGTTTGGTGAATTTATTTAAATTTAAAAAATGCCAACTGCCCAGAATTTGCAGCAATTTGCAGTTGTTGATTTCATTTGCCACACACTGGCCAAAATAAAGGTAGCATAAATTAGTTGTAAAACGTGCATGGTATTAGGGTTTAAAGTTGATAGTGAGCATAACAATGCCTATAAAATAATTGATTACAATGCACCTTGGGCTGGGACAGCTTTATTTCAGATTAAGCCTTCAATTTTGATTTCACAAGAAAGTGTTTAAAAAGCATTCCTTTTGTGTAAATTGGTTTTGATTTTAATAAATTCAAGACCAAAACAATGCTGTCATTTTATTTTCTCCTCTATTCATAATCATTATTAAATAATAAGGCTTTTGTTTATGCAAATTTTTTGTATAATTTTTTGCCCTATATAAATATTCTTTCGATTTCGTATTCGTATGATAAGCGCATAAAACTCTCGGTTTGCCAATGCATAGCATTTTGTCTGGTAATTCCCCAGTTTTTACCTGTACCAGCTGCAATCAACGAACTGAAATCAGCGACTGTCAGAATTTTGTTACATTTTGTGGTCGAGGAGGGCGGAGAATCGGGGGGATAAATAGAGTAAACCTAACCACATTAGCGGTCGCCACTGAGCTTTGCCGTGGCCCCGGGAGCAGTTAGCTGCAGATTGGCATTTTGAATGCGAGAGAGACAGAAAGAGACACAGAGAGAGTGAGAGAGCGAATGAGTGCTTCAGCGGATTGGAATCCTAGTAACGGGCATCAAATGAAACTTAATTAAGTGTTGGTTGAGGTCCTTTGGGCAAAACCTGACTCCATGTGTAGTTGTTGCCAAATGCTGTTCAGTGGCCGTCGATAAATGTTAACAGTTTTGGTTTTTGCGGAATCGCAGTTGATTTTCAGTGGCATTTAAAGCCACAACACATGCTACTACAGTTTAAATTGATAAAAACGTCTATCTTAAGCAGTAATAAATATTACTAAAAATATAAAAAAAGGCAACAAAGTTTAAGCATTTGATATCATTTCCGCAATGCTTCGCACTTGTCTCTTTGTGCATAATTATTCTTGTAAAAAAAACCCTCCGGCTTAGATACAGGCCGCACTCTTAGCTCATATTGAACAATTTCCCTTGGTAATCCTCAGGGAGTATGCAGAGATAGGGGATTTAGCTCTCTGTTCGGTACGCAACGCTGCCAATTTTCGTTATCATTTTCAAATTGAAAATTTGCGTAATCACATTTTAAGTGAAAATCGCTTTACAAATGAAATTAAATCGATTTTTCAGCCAGACGACACTTAAAGCGAGATAAGAATCATTGGCAAACGAAAAGTTACGCATACGACGCGTTCGCCTTTTACATTATGGCTTTTCATATCCGTTTCCGTTAGTGCTGCCGTTGCTACTTCCGCTCTCAGGCACTTTAAGTCTGCTGCACTTTTGTGTGAAATATGCGGCATTTAGTTTGCTTCTTTTTGGTTGCATTTCAAAGCCCCATCAACGTCATCAAATCGTTAGTCAAATACGCAAAAGGAACTTTTTAGCCTCCCCTCTCATGGCAATAAAAATGATGAAGTGCTCAGCGAGAGTTCTGCAAAGTGCACACAGCTCTTACACATACCTACTTAACTACATACTCGTACATACATATATCTGGTTAGATTCTCTCTCAAGTTGAGCCGGCTCTACTGGAATTTCCTTTTGAGTTATGTTTCCAGCGCTGGGTATTTTCAATTTTGAATTGCTTTTGTGACTTGCTTAAGTTCTATTTATAGTAAGCTATGTGCTGAAAGTTAAAGCTGAAATATTTGAATTAATTTCCTAATGGCAGCATCATGAAGTTACGTTTAATCTGTTGTTTTCTAATTCTCTTCTGGAGTGACGTTGGTGCTTACAATAAAATCGTACGGGAAGGTAGGTAATCTGATATACCATTAAGTAACTATTGAATGTGTTTTCTTATGCTCTCAGCGAAATGCATGTATATGGCGGATGCCGGTCCTTGCGAGGAGGAATACCACAAGGTCTATGGATATGACTATCTAACCAATCGCTGTGTTTCCTTCTTCTATAGTGGCTGTGGTGGCAATCCAAATCGCTTTGCTACACGAAAGGAATGCATGGATGAGTGTTTCGTGGAGGGTGAAGAAACGATCGAAGAGGATGAAGTAGATGATCTCTTTCTAAATGACGAGTTTTAATAGCAGCCTCCAATATAAAGACATGTTATAAAAAATAAAGAGCATCTTACCTAGTCGCATAAGCCTTTGGTATAAGTCGATTTTTTGCGTCTGTTGCAGGCGCATAATATCAGTTGAAACAGCTTTTCTCTTTGTCGAGTTGCAAGTAATGCGTTTTCTTTTGGCGTTGACTGTTCCCAGATCTCACCCTCTCCCTGTTTGCCTATCTATCTCCATCTGCATAGTTATGTATCCCCGTACTCTGTCTGATTGCTGCCAATCCGTGTGGCCATTAAGTCAAACAGCAGAAGTTATTTAGCAGCTGAGCTCAGTTTGGGCATAGAATTTTTGACAAGTAATCTGCAGTTCTGCAATACAGCTGAGACTTGAAAAAGTGCATAAAAATATTCCAGGCAACTAATTAGAATCCATTTCATTTCCTCTTAAAGCTGCATTAAAGTTTCCTAAAGTGTTGCCTACATTTGGGCGCATTTCAAGAGTTCCCGCTCATTAGCAGCTCAAAGACATTTGCAGACTTAATTAAGAACATAAAGGACAAGCAGAGACCTAGTTAACTACTCCCAGCTGGTCATGTGACACTTCTGCCCTCTCCCATCTCCCACACCTGTTTAACTTGCAGCTCACGTCGAGTTGGGGCAAGTGGGAGGAGCTTTTATGACTGATTATGTTGTTTTTCGGCATTTAATTGCCACTTGGCCTGTGTGAATGTGACTATTTTTATGGCTAATGAGCAACTTGAGGTGAATTCCTGGGGTCTATTTTTGGAGTAAAGTATCAGGTGGAGCAGACAAGATATTGCTATAATTGCACTGGGCTGAGACACTCAAGGGGGCTAGACGAGCCAATAAAATGTCAGCATTAAGGCTCGTTAAAATTGCGATAAATTAAAACGAATTGCTCGTAGACAGAAAGAAGGGACAGGGTTAGCAATCAACTATTAAATGTATAAGAATTTGTTTAAAGCATTAAAAACTAAACAAGTTTGGTCAATAAAATGTCAGCATTAAGGCTTGTTAAAATTGCGATAAAATAAAAGAGCTTTGATTCAATAAAAAATAAGATAGAGTTTTATATGCTCTGGCCTTTTTAAATTATAAAACATATAATAATATATCTAAAGCATTTTAAGAAATTATTTGTTAACATTCTATGGTAAAACTACAATAAAATGTCAACTTTATGTGTGTGCCGTGTCCCGTTGAAACTAGGAAGAATAAAAACGAATGCAATGAGTAAAAAAACAGCATTGAATATATTTTTCTTGAAGTATAAAAATACAATAAAATATTTAAAGCATTTAAAACAAAAAGCGTTTACACTTCACTCGATTAATTCTGCAGCATTGTATCACCATTTAAAGTGATAGCAATCAAAACTCTGACATCACACAGTCTGACACTCACAATGAAGCATTGAAATATATTTCACAATAAATTAAATTTCATACGCTCTTGAGCCCGAGTGCTCAAAATTTAAATAGGTCAAACATGCATTTAATTTCCGCACGAATAAAATGAATTTGTCTGCCATGTTGAGCTCTCTGCAGCCTACAGCTGTCAGACACACCCACACAGATACACACACCCACATACATAACGGAAACAGCTTCCATAGGGAGCAAAGAAGAGGACACGTGAGCGAGGCTGAAATTATGCGCTGTTTCACCTTGCGCTGGCTGGTCGGCAGCTGCACACTTAACTTATTTGGCTCCATTAAAATCTTGCTAAATAAATATTTAATGCGTGAACAACTGAGAAATTTGGAGCACCAGAAATGCTACCCAAATGTAGACGGAAACGGCAGCAACAGCAACAGCCTGCCAGATGATTTATGAGCCTCACTTGCGCCTGCCAACGCTCCTGGCACTGAAACTGAAACCGAAACTGAGGCTTGGGTTTCAGCCACAAGCATATAGCCACATGGACTTGCCTTTTGTGCGGGCTAATGGCTCATAATTGATTTTTATGCCTATTGTTTGGCCTCGGGCCCCTTTAAATGGCCCGTTGTTAATGCGACGCACTGCCCCAGTATGGGGAGACTATATTAAAATCTTATAATTTCAGCCACATTTGAAGTGTGCATAAATTAATTTTACTGCCACAAAAGTTGCGTTTAATGTTGCAACAGCAATACAAATTGTTTGGTCAATGCAAAAGCAATTGACTGTATAATTTTATGAACAGCAAGCACTTACCAAAATTAATGCGAAATATGTTGCAGTTGGAATGATTTGGAATAGTATAGGGTTTGATTTCTTACTTAATTTTAAAATTTAAGCACTTGATTTAAAAATACGTGAATTACAAAATATTCCATATGAAATTCTTGTTTTGTTATAGTTAAATAAAGCTTATAAACAAATTATTAGTGGAAAATGTGATGTATATTTAATGCATAATTAATATATTTTTGGCAATAATATTTTAATAGAACATTTTAAGTCCACAGTCTAACAAAGATTAAGATTGCCAAACTCCTTAAAGAACCAAAATTCTTCTAAAAAATTTTTAGTATTTAAATAATTTTAATTAAAGAGGCAAAATAAATGAAATTCAAGTAAAACTATAAGAAATTTTTATATGGAATATTAAGCTTTGCTTAAATACCACTATATTAAATATAGTATCATCAAAAATTATGCTATAATTCCTAACATTACTTAAATTTCTGCCCAAATTCTTTTAGCTGCTTTGTTTTATGTAAATTTCTTAGACTCTGGCCAAATTCTATTAACTATTCATATAAACCGAATTACCCATCAACTGCTTGTTTTATTCCTACGCAAACTTACGACCCAACTTGATTTAATAATTCTAATAAGACAAGAAAAAGGGCAGGAAAACATTGCCCCAACCCAAGCAGAAGATCAGTTGCCTTCAACTAAAATCTAAATAAATAAATGTCCGTTTACGACACCTTACGTACGTGGCCATCACATGCCAAGTGAGCAGAGCTCTGAGCTGGCTAGACCAATTCAGCTCAGACCAGACTAGGGCCAACTCAACCCAGAGTTTGCCCATGGACTTGAACTGGGGAGCTGGAGATAGAATTGGAGATGGAGTTGAAGCTGGAGTGAGGTGTGGCACCTTTAGGCATGGCAAGCATTTCATGCATTCGCTTTAATAATGCGCATAAATTGAACCTTTTGACTGCTTCATTCCCTTGCTGCCAGACCCTTATCCCTTATCCCTATACAGGATACTGAATGGCAGCAGCTTCTACGCGTGCCTTCATTTCATTTAGCTTTTGTTTGACTTGGCTACAACTCTTACTCCAACTTCTGCTCCGACTGCTTCAACTGTTTGTCTAGCTGGCCATTGTTTTTGGCACATTCCCCCAATGCCGCTTTCCCTCTGACTGACCCCTAGCATATTTTTGCAGGCGTTTAATCTTTAATTTGCCACTACTATGTGGTCCTTTAGCTCAGTCTCCCTCCGTCTGGCTGTCTATCCAACTGTCGAGTCTCCTCCGGCTGCGTCGCCTGCCCTTTGCCCTCAGCTCAATTTATTTGTTTTGAGCTTAGCTGGTTTTTTTTTGTTTTGGGGGAGAACGCATTAAATTAAATACTTAGCCGCTGGAATAGTAAAAATTATGCTAACATTTAAGTGTTTAATATCCGTCTGAGACTTTGGCCTCGGGGATTTCCCTTTTTAGGCGCCCCAAAAATTTGTGTGCTGCGACTCTGATATTTATTAGTTGACTTTAATGGAAAAACAGCGTACTCCCTCTATTTGGGCAAACAAAATTGCCATTTCTGTGGGCCGACGCTGTGAGTAATGAGCAGCCATAAACCTATTTGGTTTATCCTTTCTGCAAATGTCACAAAAAAGAATTAAGAAAGATGCGTATTCAGGCTAGATTTAATGCTTAAATTAATTAAACTTAAAGGGAGCAGGCTTGAAATATAAGAAACAGTGTGTAAATTTACTAAAAAGTTATTTTAAGAGCATAAATATTGTGGTAATATTTTTGAGTGTCTTACAATTGAATTAAACAAAATATAAAACTAGAAATGACGTGAAGTCTAAAAGAAATTAACTTTAATTTATGTGCCTTAAATTTGACAATAATTCCAGTGTAGTGTCGATAAAAGAGAAAATATGTCAATTGTTTGCAATGTGTAAAGTGCAAAGTAAAAATGTATATTAATTATTAGACTATATCTTTAACAATTGCTGTAATTATCTTAGATATACATAGTATAATATTGCAATTATCGACGTTATACTACGTCTATGTCTGCTATTTCTGTGCATTTCTCTATATCTCAAACCTCAAGTACTCAAATCAAACACACACAAAGCGGCTATAGAGAACGGAATGTCTGGCCAGAACTCTAAAACATTTTGCCAGAACGTGGCAAATAGTCTGGACTAAACAAAGACCGAATGGGAAGCCACAGAGTGAACCCAATGGACTGCACTTGACTCAAAACTGCATTGAAACTCTCGACCAATAGATAGCTACTGCTCCTCCTACTGCTCCTACTGCAGCTGCTGTTGTCAGCAATTGTTAATAAGATTTGCACATCATTTCACGTGTCTCGACCAAATATCCGGACTTGTTGTTGCACGAGTATTTGCATGCAATAAAGCCACAAGGCGCCACTGCAGCTTGCAACTCTCCTCGGCATTGTGGCCTGGTAAATTTGCATTGTCTGCTGGTATTTTAAGGCCGGTTGTGTATTCTGCAACTGGCAAAATGGCAATACTTAGTGTACAGAAGGGAATACTTGCTGGAAAGTGCCTAGAGCCTTCTCCTCTCATCCCTTCTCTTGCAATTTGCATCCAAGTCGTTGGAGCTGACCATTATTGCATATTTGTTGGCCATTTTTGACACAAATGAAATGGGAAATCCACAGCTTAAGCCCCAATGAGTTGGCTTTAAATTCAAGCAACTTGTGAAGGGAAAATATCAAGTAATTGCGCAATTTGTTATAAATAAATAATGTGAATCTCTGTTGATTTAGTTACTTTTTTTGGAAGCTATAAATTTTCACACTCTTTTAAAATATTTATTGCGTGTCTTAACCCGAAAAGGAATTGCAATTAGTTGAAAATGATGGACGATAACATACCATAAAAATCTACAAAAATATATAAATTCAAGTAAATTCAATTTACTAATAAAACTAGCATTTTATCTATAATAATTTATGCAAAATCTAAACCCATATTCAGCGGACTATAAATCTCTTTTATTATACCCTAACTTCCATTAGGTTGCCTGTAGGGTATGCGAAAAAGGGCAAATTAAATTGCAATAAAGGCATGATTTGCTTATTTCTTTTCGGGGTCACGAATGAGATAATAAAAACAACAAGAGAAGTTGGAGATGAAAAAAGGTTTCTACAGATAAAATGCGACAAATTAATTGAAATTTATGGCTCCGAGGCGTGTGGCGATACTTCGGATACCCAATAGGGTGTCTTGAGAGTGAAAGTTCTTTGGATAACAGTTAAATCCGGAATTAAAGAACAATTAGAGAGGATTTCCCGACTGACACATGTTGATTTAGATAACATTTATTCTTAAAGCACAGAAAAACGTAATAATTGTGTTTATATTTATGATATTGCAGAACTTTATGTATACAAAGTTAATGGTTTTGGCAATTTGTGGTTTATTTTGTTTGCCGTTTCCTATGCAGATTTTCAGCTATTCAGATTACCTCAAGCCAATGGAACTCACCTGCGGTTCGCATTAACGAGCCGCAAGGCAACTTTGGCTGGGGTTCAACTCATTCAATAGGCAAATTCAATGTGACAACAGACTGTCGCCTTGAGGCATTTTGGGGGCAGAAAGAAAAAATTGACTCAATACAAAATCCATTAAAATATCAACAAAATTCAACGATGTCGCCGTACACAACGAAGACGACATCAAAATGTAATTTTCAGCTGGCGCACAGCTTACGCATAATAATGAGATGCTATCCTAGAATGTGAGGGTTCGAATGGGTTTCTGGGCATGTGTGTGCTCAAGGTTTTCCTCCAATATCTAAGCCTTTATTCGTATGCCAGCCCCAGGTGCAGGCGAATTTTGCAGGCGGCAGAACTTCATAACAATTATCTCAGTATTAGCAGTATTAGCATAAGCTGACGAGAATAAATTTATACCATTTTTATTGCTCTGAAAAAATCTCTGTTTTATGCTTTTTGCTTTTGCCACTTCACTTATGACATTTATTAATCTAATAAATCAATAATTTCGAGTTTTCCGTACATTGTATTCCCTGCATTTTCCAGCACGTTCTCTGTATATTTGATGACTTCATTTTGCAGCCAGACACATTTCTTATAAATACACCGTAGACTCGCACAATTTCATTGATTTTCATCACACAGACGAAGCAATCGTTGCTCTCACGTCAACCGACAGTTTAACAACATTTCCGTTTACTGTTTTCCGTTTTCAATTTCAACCAAACACAGATTTTCCTGCTGTTGCATTGCACATTTGCCAATGTCAGGGCCAAATGGAAGTTCAAGTGCAGCAAAAGTGGAAAAGGAAGCACGTAGCTCGAACTAATGTCATTTATATTTATAAGTTCCTACCGGTCTATGCTTCTCTGGCTTTGTTGCTGCTGCTTCGAGTCTGCCTTTAAATTTAAGCAAATTTATTTTACACAATTTTGCAGATGGCGAACGTTGGCAACTGACAGCAACTAATTGCGAGTTATTTTTGCAACCGGCTTCTACCCAGTTTTCCCCATTGCCTTGTCTGGCTTGTGGCTTGCTCTCTTGGTTTTTCACTTTCCTCAGCATTGCATGCTTGTGCAAAATTTTACATTATTCCATGCCATGTTTCTGTTCTCTGTTTTCCATTATCATGCATTCAGCAGCGCCTTTCACCTGCTTGCTGCTGCTGCGAATTATTCGCTGTCATCGTCGCTGTCGACTCTTGGCTAAAAGAAATTAAAAATCGAGCCAGAGTTATTTATAATTCGCTGTCTGCCAGCTGCAGCTTGTAATTAAAGCCGTACAGCATAATCAAGTTACCATTTTTCCACAATTTTCTAATCAACTTGCCACTTGTCTCGGGCGCTTTAACAAATTACGCATACGTCGTGTGGTACTTTGCTGCAAATTTGTGGCCTCTGCGGCATTTTGAAGTACGTGTTGCTTCACTCAACTGCGACTTGGGGTGGATTTCTTAAGATCTTTCCCCAGCCATAAGTGCTTGTATTTGCCGCGTTGCCTGTCATTATTAATGCGTATAATTAGCGCACTTTATAAAGATTGATTGGTGAGGCTTTTGTTCCCCCCGCCAACGCCAAAAGGCAACGCCAGTTGTGGCACACACAGAAACCACAACGCAAGCAAATATGTGTGTACAAACACAGACAGCTTGAGTTAAACACACGCTCACACATACACACAAATGTACGCGTACCAACACACATACATTGAGAGATACACGCATACACACATGGCGTATTACGCGCCACTTGTTTATGTGCCACACGCATGACTTGAGCGTAATTTCTTGCGGAATACCCTGTAATCACGAACTCAAAGGGTATAGTGTATAACATGTGAACAAAAATCTACGCAAAATAAATTTAAAAATATTTTTATTAGAACTATATTGATAGATTTTGTGACCATTTTTTTTATTTCATTTTCATTTTAATTCTAACCATGAACTACAAGGGTAAAATTCATTTAATTTAATTTTTTATTTTTTTAATATTATTTTAAAAGTATAGTAATATTATTCCATTGACAAATATATATTCTATATCGATATAATAAACATTTATTTAATTATATTGACAAAGTTATGTAAGTATTTATTTTTATTTTACTACGATTTGTTGCTTTATTTATTTATTATAGGGTATCTTTTGGTCTTCTCTGCACCTAATGCACTATTTCTCTCTTCTTTAATATAAACAGCGCGACTCGTTTCCATCCATTTCCGTATTTGCCCGATGCTACACGGGAAGTGGGATTTATTGTTTTATTAGCCATGCAGGAAGTTTTTCCTGGAGAATGAAGCAACTCATGCGAGTATTTCCTTCAAGTAGTGTTATTGCTTTGCAATTGCATTAAATTCTGAATGAAAGGGAGTACTACTTTTATAGCATATCAAATTTAATATTGCATATAACCCAATTTGGTATACAAGTTTCATTTAGCCTTGCAGTAAGTGTACGTCATTTGAACAAACATTTGAAATAAATAGAATAAATAGCTAAAAAAAATACCCAAGAATATGCTATTTATTTATTTATTTATATTTTAGGAAAGAAAAGCGAATTAGATACAGCACAGTATTCATTAAAATACGTTTATTATACTCGAACTTATTTAATTAATTAAGATACTTTTTATTAAAAATGTATTGTATTTTCTTTTATAACATTTTATTGTAAACAATATTCACACAAGTCTAGTTGCTCGAGTAGAGAGAGCAATTGCTATTCCTTTTGACAGCTCTATATCTTTTATTTTTGCTGTCTCGGCAATTTTTTTTTGCTATTCGTTTTAGGCAGCTTATTAGAGGCTTTCTGAATAGCACAGCGTGTAAGTATTTAGTTGGCATTCGAATCAAGCGCCAGCGCCTGCTATTGGCCTTGCTCATCTCATCTTCTAACTAAGCTTAACTAGGCCATAACTAAAACACTCACACACACTCATACACAGCCATACACAGCTATTCACTTGATCGCAGTGTGTGTTTCTGTAGCTCAGTTTATGTGCTTGGCATTACACTAATCATGCAATTTTTGCTACATTTTTATTGGCCCCGAAACTCGGCCATTAGCACGCTGAGTGCATGGCTAATGAGAGCAGCTGGCCGAAATGGCTGCCACTGTTAGTTAACATTCAAGTACAGTTAGTGCTGGCGCTGTTAGTGTAAGTTGTGCTTAACTCATCAAACAATTTGCCATTTGCATGAAATTTACATTCACTAACTATATATACAGCTCTTCAGATATTCAGACAAAGGCAGATTACAACAAAAGATGACAATGAAAATTGCGACAACAAGAAATTGAGACAATTGGCTTTCCACTTGCCCCTTACCAGTTTCTTCTGTCCGTCTGTCTGTCTGTCTATCTGTCCCTCTGTCCTTTTATCCCTCTGTCTGGCAATCTGTTTTTCTGCTTGGCAATTGTCTTTGCCTTGGGGCCTCGTAATTTGAAGCTGCCATCAACAAAATAGACAACAACAAAGTTTCAGGAAGTGAAAAGTTGTACCAGCAATATTTGAAGGATTTTTAAGCTTTTGTATAAATGCACTGAACAGTTGATAAACTTTTCACTACGACTGTAATGAGAACGCTGTGAAAGGAGTGGAAAATTGCCGTGAAAATGCCAATAATAATTGCTAGAAAAACTTTTGGCGCTTTTGTTTCTTTCACAAATAAACTTTAAATTACGTTTGACATAAATTAATTTAAGTCAAAATTAAGAGCTTAAAATAGATGGAATTAGTTGTAATACAAATCAATAGACATGTCAGGAATGGAATTAAGTTGGAATTTAGCTTTAAATTTCTTACGATTTGAAGTAATTTAAATCTAAATAAAAAGCTTAAAATACTTGGATGGAATTAATTGTAATGTAAATCGATAAATTTGTAATGAAAGCAATGTGCCTTCATTTGGCTATGCAAATTATTTACCATTTCTTTAGATATTAGAACAGCAAATCAAAGATCAACGGTGGGTTGCTCCCCTTCCAGTTGCACCTTAACATATAAATTAAATCACGGTAAATAAAAGCACGTAAGTCGACCGCAGATTCAAATGCTAAAACCAGTGAGAAATTGTCCTAATACTACCCACAAACTGGGAAGCCGGGGTTGGCATTTCATCTAAATGTTAATAAGTCTCCTGGCCCACAACTCGCTCACTTGCTCCTACCTTTTTGACGCTTTTTCTAGCCCCCCATCATACTCATTCTGGCTCTAACAAGGTGTCGGGCGCTACGCGGAGGCATTTTCCACTTGGCCGCGCTGATTGAGCGCCGACTGGAGTCGAGTGGAGGGCGCAAATGCTGTCAGCTGGCGGCTTCTTGGGGCATACATCCTGTTTATTCGACTGGCTTATTGATGAGACACAGCAGCTTGAGCTGCCATCCTGTTTGTTTTCTTGCTGTTTTTTTTCTCGCATTTGCTTTGTGGATTTGCAGCCTAAATAGTTGTGAAGAAAATCAAACTGGGCCAGGGCTTAAGGGCAACTGGAGTACTTGACTCTTGGACAGAGGTTTATATTGTATGTTGTTATTGATTGATTGACTGACTTTAGTCAGCGCAACAAAGAGTTTGCTTAGGTGAGTGTATCTAGAGCTGTGCGAATGCTGCCCAAAGTAATCTCTTTATGGATATTTAAAGGTGGCTAAAAAATAAAAGTGCCTGACAACTATAAAGGCTTTTAATGTGATTGATATACAAGCAATATAAATACTGAATTTAAATTGGGTTAGATTAAAAGCAGACTATAAAAGAAATTTTTAAATAAAAGATTTTAAATTTAATACAAAATTTAAACAAAACGGATATCAAAACGTACAATTAAATTTTTTAAGAACCAAAATTTCATATCATTATGCAAATGAAGCCACTTTGCTTAAAGAAATTAAATAGAATACATTGAATAGAAATTTAAATAAACTAGAAGCATCGCCATAAAACGGATATCAAAATGTGAAATTGTATTTTATATTTAACGGACTAGATTTCATATAATTTTTTCATATTTTAATGGTTAAAAGCATAAATACAGATTAAGAAAGTGTAATACAAGATGATTTAATATTAAGTAGAGTATATCAAAGTCGCATATTTACATTTGTATAAATATTTAACTCAAATTTGTTATGACGCGAGCTAATAAAAAATTCATGTGACTAATTTAAATGCATGAGAACTCAAACCCAAATATAATACACTCAGAACCAACCAAACAGCATTGCATATTAAACGCACATGCAGATTTTATTCCGTTTATGTATTTTAATTAAATTATATGCAGAAAATATTAAACATTCAGGCCGTTTATGAAAATGCCTTTATGAAATTGTAAAATGCAAATTAATTTGCACAACGCAAACAATTAATGGTCTTTCAGTTTGCTGACATGCAAGCAAAATGATTACAACAAAACCAATTAAAATGCGTTTAGCAACAACAACAAAGGAGCTTTTAATTAGCATATAATACAGTTGTTGAATACAAACAAAAACTAAAACAAAACTCTGCATTTGCCAACCTGCTAATCGGCAAAGCCTTAAATTTTCCACTTGGCTAAACTGTACGCACCTCGCAGAGGAAGGTGGATTGACAAGGAAAAGCGGCAGCCATCAATCTAAACCTTTCTTGACGTGCGTAACGCGAAGCTGACACGAAAAGCAGTCAAAAAACTTTTCGGATTTTCCTTTTGCCGCCCTTTTAGGCAAATTTGCTTGCCAGCAAAAGTGTGTCAAGGCGAAGCCTAAAATAAACATGATTCAAGCGGAGTTTCTTGGGGGCAAAGTTATATCGAATCAAATATCGATTCATAAGACATGTGAGCGGGAAAGTCTTAAGAGTTTCCTCAAATAGTTCCCAACCAGACTGAATCAATGCCAAGTTTAATTAAGTAGCTTGAATATAAACTGCAGACAAGCTTTTTGCTCAATTGTAACACAATAAGTTAGCTCAACTTGCTGAGTTTGGCTATATAATCTGTGCCTAGATCACCCTGAAGCTAATTTTGGCTGTACAAAGGTTTTCATTTTTCTCTCGCTGTCAGATAAAAAATCGTAATCGCACGCAATTTGTCTGCAGGCCCACAGACAAACTGAGAGAGAGAAAGAGAGAGAGAGACACAGAGAGAGAGAGAGAGAGAGTGAGAGAACAAACAAAGGCATTGTACAGCAACCTTTTTATTAATACCAAACCAGAATGGACGGAGTAGATCAGTCGGACGCTCCTGACTGTAGAATACCCTATTATTTAAATAAAATCGACGCACTTGGACACAAAAAGACAAAACTTATGTAAATAGATTTATACGTCTGTATTCTATTTATAATCACTGTAGGTGAAAGCGGCGTGGCATTCAAAATTTGAAACAAACTTGATGTGTGTATGATATACACCTACCCACAGCTCCAGCTCTTATAGTTTCCGAGATCTCAATCAGGTCAAACAAACGGACAGACAGACTAGGTAAGATTGTCTCAGCTCTTCTTCCTAATCAAGTATATATATACTTTGTAGGGTAAGTCATACTTCTCTCTGTCTGTTACTTACATTCACCCAAAGTTATTAACCCCGTTTTTGGCCATTTCATGGGAACAGGGTATAATACAAAGCGGGCACAACAGCAAAAATACTTCCATACACACATGCCCAATACCATGTGCCAATTACTGCTAACAGACCCTACAAAGGCTTTGAACTTCAAACCCAGCACCTCAGAAGAGAAGCGAGCGAAGGCAAGAAATATATTTACTGCGAAATGGCTGAGGCTGGAGAGAGAGATATTTCTTTTATTACGAGATTGCCATCTTAATTGAGTTGCAATTGGAAATGTATTTCAACAGCTGCTGGCCCCATTGGCATCATCAATCACACAATTATGCCAGTATAACTTGCGATTTATAGAAAGAAACTTGAGCTTAATTAGCAGCCAAGTTAAAGTTCAACTTCCGCTAGCTGGCTGGCTGGCATTGCGTATACGCAGCGTTGTGCCAGCTGTCAGTTCAACTTAGTGGCAAAGGTGTGACTGCCAGAAGACTCGCATTACTTACACCTGATTTGGCTTATGTTCGCCCACTGAAATGGGAAACTTTTCTAGCTGCTCCCTGGGCTGTCAGCTGCAGTCTCAACTCATTTTTCTGGCCGCCAAAGTTTCGAGTTTAAAGCTGCGTTTGCACGCTCTTTTGGCGCTACATTTTTATGCGATGCAATTAGGCTGTTAATTGGCTGAACGTGGCCATTAAATGCGGCTCTTACGGAAAGACATAAAGACAATTGCAAATGCCTGGCGAGAATATCTTAATGCCGTTCATATTTTCGAGTGCAATTCGCATCGATGTGCTGAGCTTTAAGGAGGGTCTGGAACACACCTTGGTTGCAACAGGAAATTGCCAGCTAACAAGCAAACGTTGCCAGCAGAACTTGTATCTTGTATCTTATAGTTTGTATCTTGTATCTGTGCGCATATAATGCGCTGTTATGAGGCGCAAAGGGTAGGGCAGAAAACGCAAGAAATGCAAGAAACTTGCAACTTTTTGCTAGCTGCTAAGTAGGAAAATCGCTTCGAGACACGACAGACTCAGACGCAGAGACAGACAGACAGGAAGAGACAGATAGAACTGCAGGCAAAGTTCTTTTGGGTGCGGTGGAAAGTAAGTACGTGTCATATGACAAGTGAAATGTGCACAAAATTACTTGTTTAGCTGCGGTTAAGACGCCTGTACTGAGCTTATATACATAGCAACCTGAATGTAAACACTATGATGTACATACATACATATCTAGTGTATACATAAATATTCAGACTCTTGAGTTACTCGGGCTCCCTTGAGGTTTTGCTTTATGAATTGCGGCGCTCGTGGCACATGCAACCTGCAAATGCAGCGCTTAACTGTAATTTTGCAGATAAACATTTTACAATTTCTGGCATTTGGACAAATAGACAAAATTCCTGCACATTTCGTGGACAAATATTTGGCAGACCATACCACAGGGCGTATGCTTAATGCATATATGAAATGTACAAATAATCTTTAATAATTATGATATTGTAAATATCTCACATAATGAAAGCGGCAAAATTCATTGCCTTATTAGGAAGGATTATACTTGTCTGGTTGGTTGATCAGCCGATCAGCCTTTTTCTCGTCCTTAATCCGTAAATAAGTCGAGGAGCTTCTAATGTCAATTAGGAAGAGGATATACTATAATATAAATAATAAATATTAAGAAACAATTCATGAAATAATAGTTACTACAACCATATTATTTGTTACTCCAATATTGTCAATACCTAGTTCAAACAACTTTCTATAACTTATCAGTATGACAACAACGCGTATACCTAACACATTTAATATCGCAATTATATAATTGAATTTGAAATTACATTTTTATATTAAAGAAATTATGCCTACATTATTTATGCGCATTTTAAGCTCAATTCTTTGATTTTATAATTTTTAGCAGAGTTGGTTAGCAATGTCGTTTTTTGGGAACAAAAGGAACAACTTTTCGTAGCTTCCTCTGTTGCTTTTGGGGCATGCCGCTGGCAAATTACGAAGCAGCGCAGCAACAACATGAAAAACTTTGTGCCAGTTTTGCTTTTTGTTATTGTGTTGTGTTGCATACCTCAAGGGATGTCATTTGGAAGGCGTCGAGAGCGCGTCAAGTATAAAAATTAAGCAGCTGTGAGCTAAGCTGAGCAGGCAATAAGTGAGATAAAATTACACGCAAAAGAGGACACCCGGAGCTGGGGCTAGGGGTTTGGGTAGAAGTAATTGTAAAATATGCGCAGCGCCCACTGAGACTTAAAGCCGAACAAAAGCCAAACGGCAAAAAGATGGAAAAATGTGGCACAAGGTCGAAGCTTGTGTATAAAAGTGTTTCCTTTAAGCAGAAGCTACACATTAGCTTAAAGAGCTCGCTTAGCATGTGTACTACTCACTTGCTTTGATTATAATTTTACTTTTCATCAGGTTGGCAACGTGACGTGACGTCAAAAAACTTTTTCAATCTAAAATTATCAAAGTAAACATCAAAGTTACCCCTAGAAAAAAGTGAAAACCAGCAAATTAGCTAAACAGGAAACACAACGAAACACAGTAATGCGAAACAAAATGGCGCAGCCTGCCAGACAGAAGGGCATATTTAGGTGTTTGCTGGCGAAAGAGTGACAAAAGTTTTATAAGCAAATCAACAACAATGTTCACACCTCATGTGTGGAATTTAAATTTGCCACTGCACAGAGATATGTAGAGAAAACTTTACATTTACATTGCTCATACGCCTGGTTTGCCTGTGTGTATAGGTTAACATTCTGTGCAAAATTTCATATCAATTTCGTTGGGATTAAGTTATATTTTAGTGCTTGCCAAGGTCTCCTCTGTATACAATGTGGCTTGCTACAGTTTCTGTCTGCCTGAAGCTGAGATTTTCTGCACGTGCAACTGCTTGTATTTTATATGTTGTGTATGCCGAAGGGGATTTACTATAAAGGCAAAATATTGATAGAGCTACAAAGTTTGCTTGAAGTGTAAACTGCAATAATTTAAAATAATTGTATTTGTTATAATGAAAGAAAAGAGCAAATTAGTTTATGTCAACTGAGTTTTTTAAGGAACAATTTCATGAATTGAAAAATCTATTATTTTAAAATAATTGATATAAAATTAATTTTTTCCCACAATATTATCTATATTACTTATATTATTTAATTATTATTACATTATATTAATTAGTTGTATTATATAATTTATTTATTAAGATAAGCGCACTTGCCACTTCAGGATCGTTTGTACAGTATGAGCAATAAATGTATTACGTTCTTACCAGCTCTCGCTTCCAAATTTTGCCATCACAGCTCTCTGGTCGAACTTTTGGTGAGTAACTCTTGCGGCCTAACTCTTGATGGCCCAACTTTTTTTGAACGAACTCTTGCTGGCCTAACTCTCGATGACCGAACTCTTGATGGCCCAACTATTGTTGGCGGAACTCTCGTTGGCCAAAATCTCTGTTTGTTTAGTATAGTCTGAATTGTGGGCGAAATAGGCGTGCCACTTAAAATTTCAATAAACATGACATGCGTATGGTTATTTAAATTTGACTGCAAAATATGGGCCATATTTTCGGCGAGAAATCTATGCAGTGGAATTGATAGAAATTCATGTTGCGTATGCCATTAAATAATTCATTCGGCCATTACATTTTTACTGTCAAATAATGTGCTGCCGTTTATAGAATGTCTCAAGTATTTGTGGGCACAGCAAACATGACTGACAAAACGTAGCACTTGGAATTTACCCAAGCCTCTTGTCGCATTGCTCTGACCATTTGCTTAATTCAATGACTTCAGTGACTCGAAACTATACACTTGTGAATTGGTACTTGACGTGCACACACACACACACACATACACACTCACACAGGCACACAAATAACAC
Organism: Hypselothyrea guttata; assembly: GCA_035045125.1. Taxonomy (NCBI): domain Eukaryota; kingdom Metazoa; phylum Arthropoda; class Insecta; order Diptera; family Drosophilidae; genus Hypselothyrea; species Hypselothyrea guttata. Next base: position 753,917 of record JAWNNJ010001762.1, on the reverse strand, counting down.
TTCCTTATACACTACAATTTCCTGGTAGCCGAAAATACAAATCATAAAAGTCATGACCCGACAGTTCATAAAAAATGCGGCCCAGCGCAGCGATTGCCATACAAAACAGGCGCATTACATATTGCGGAGGGAGAATCTCCCTCCCAATCTCCAATCTTCCAATCTCAACGGCTACAGCATGACCGGCATATAATTCAAACACGTACCAATACAGAGAAGAGAAATAGGAGTGGGAGAGGGGAAGTACGGCTCAGCGGGTGGGCGGTAATCAGGCAATTTCATATGAATAAGTTAGCAGGCAATGCCGCCCGAGTGTATGCAATAAATTTCGTTTGTATTACGAATGCGACGCTGCTTATGAAAATTTTAAAAGCTCTCAACTATGTGCCCCGCCGACTGAGATTGCCCCCCCCTCCCTGTTGCTCCCTATCAGGTGCGTCTCCACTCACCATGAGCACAACAACAACAAAATGGAAATTTATTACGCCTAAACGTGAGCAGACCAAGTCTCAGCTAACTAAAAAAAAGGTGTTTATTACTTATTTAGAGCGGCACGCCTACGCTCAGGTGAGAAATTAAGACCTAAGGCTGAGATCTTTTTGTTAAAACGATTTATAGATACTGCTTAAAATAATTTGGTAATATTTCTAGCACCATTTTATTTTATTGTTTAATTAAATTTGAATTTTGTTTAATATTATATATAATATATTTATTAAATTTCATTAAAGTAAAGTTTCTGGTTTGACTTAATATTAAATTATTATTTTCCATTGATTTATGTATCTTTAACCGATTTATGAAAGTAAACGAAGGGCAAAGTAAATAGAAAACATAACGAATTAGTTTATACTTTTCTTAGATTAATTGAGTAAAAGTTCTTACTTGAATAAAATTATTATTTATATATTTAATTTTCTGATGGTTTTAATATCTATCAATTTTGTTATTCCAGCAAACTTAATGTGAGTTCATCGAATTAGTTTACCTTTTCCCATTTTGCAGCCAAATAGAGCAGCTCTACTCTCGGTCTTTGAGGGTATCAAAACATTGTGGGAGTCTGCTCACTTGACTGCTCCCAGCGCGGGGCCTCTTGGCCGTGGCCCGTGTAGTACGTGCCTGATGATGGCTTAGCGTTATCAAGTGGCAATTGGGGCATGGCGGAGCGGTTTTTGGTCTCTCGGTCTCGCCAGCCACTAAACATTTTAATTAGAAAATTTCGCACAGCCAGTTGAGCCGGCCACAAATCCAATTATCAAGTAATTATGCATTTAATTTGACGCACAGGATGCAAAGCTCCTCCCCTCCCCTCCCCACCTCTCCCCTCTCCCTATCTACAGTTAAGCATGTGTATTATTGACAAAGCATGGAGTTATTAATGCGGCTGAAATAACAAACAACAGCGAGATATGCACACCACGAACATTTCACATATGCAAAATATATAACTTTTTGCTGCCTAACTTTCGGGGTGCCAAGACTGGAAAATTTTCAATTTACGACTCGACGCGTTGTCTGTGTCTGTGTCTGTGTCTATGGCTGGCAAACAAAAACAGCAAGATGAAACTGGGCTCATGTCTGATACCCATATGCCACGCCCACACTCAGCCTCTGCTGTCTGATGTCGGTGCAATTAAAAGTTTTTCGTCTGGCTTTCGACGCTTATTGCAAATGTGCAGACCGCAATCAGTGCGAAACTATCAAAGAGGTCAAGTGCAGAGTCTGTGCAAAGTTTGTTGTTCATGTTACAAAATGCATAAAAAAACAAAAACATACATATTTATTGCCGGACATGCAATTTATGAGCAGCACAGGCTGACACTCGTAATTGGCCCAGGTCGTAAGGCCATAATAGCTTAAAGCCATTCGAATTCCCAATTTTTTCTAGGCACATTCTTTTAGCTGCAACGCCGGCTATAAAACTGTCAGCAGCTGACACCGGCCAAATATTTGCCACTCGAATACCAACTGAGGTCATTGGTTTTGCAGTTTCTTATTTTGTTGCCAGCCATTGGAAACGGTGCCAAAAAATGCGCCAAAATTAATGTGGTGACCTGATTATTTGACAGCGCTGAGAAAACTGCCGTTGTGGTCTGCTGCAATCGGTGAAAATGTACTTTAAATAACACAAAAACATATATAATATTAGGTTGTCTTTAAAGCCCTGTACTTAACAAAATTCATTTTATTTTTAAAGTTTTAAAGCACAAGAGAATTCCAAATAAGCCCAACTGTAAGTCGCCTTAAATTAAGCCCTTAACACCTTTAATTATACCTCGTACAAGCTAATTAACACTCGCTACACCCACAATTAATATGGCAACCCGTTAATTAGATACTAATACTGACACGAGTTTAAAGCTCTGACAAGTCTATAAAGACAACTCGGCTGGCATTCAGTTAGTACACAATCAAAGCCTCAACATGGCTCAACAGAAGTCGATGCCTACTCCCGAGATGCCCATCTTTGGCAACACTTTGAAGCTGATGAAGTTCTGGTCTTATCTCTTCGTGCACAATTGGCGTCGTTATATGGCAATGATACCATACGCTCTGATCAACACCACTCAGTATGTGGACATCTATCTGAGCACAGAATCCCTGGATTTCATCATACGTAATGTCTATCTGGCGGTGCTCTTTACCAATACAATAGTCAGAGGCGTTCTACTGTGTGTGCAGCGTGGGCAGTACGAGAGATTTCTGGAGCTGCTCAAGGAGTATTATCTGCAGTTATTGGTAAGCATCAAAATTAGGTTAGTTTATCTGTATTTAAATAAGAAATTTATGTGGAACATATACAAATTTTAGTCTTAACATATGTACAATTTTAATAGTATGTTTTACATATTATACTGTTTGTATCGACTAAAAGACAAATTGAATATTGTTCAGATAAAAATACGGCTGGTTAGATAGTCCTAGTCTTAGTTCAACCAGCGAGAGTTCGGCTAGCAGGAGTTGGGCCAGCAAGAGTCTAGTCAGCGATAGTTTGGTCAACAAGAGTTGTAACTTCTAGTTATATATAAAACTCTTTCTCCTGACTCATTGACTAAATTTTATTCAAATATTTCAATTTTATTTTAATTTTAATGACATTAAAATTACAGTTTAATCTTTACATACAAAAATTCTAGACTCACTGAATATCATTAAATTTATTTACAATTCAATCTCTACATAAAAACTCTTCCCTAACTGATTGTATTTAATTTAAACGAAATATATTTTAATTACAATTTAATTATACAATTTATTTTGCATATTAAAGTATTTCTCCTGACCGACCAACTCCAATGAACATCTAATTTATTGTTATTCTAAATCCATTTTTTCAGTACTCCGCGGATAAACACATAGCTCAACTGGTAGCTGAGACCACTCGACTTTCCAACTCCATCGCACGCGTTAATTTGTTAATGGGCACCTGCACCTGCATTGGCTTTGTGACCTATCCAATTTTCGGCTCAGAGCGTGGTAGGTAAACTCCGGGAACTGAAATTGTTTATGCCAATTCCATTTCCATTTGCAATACACCTCAAATACATGCGATTATTTGCAGTGCTGCCCTATGGCATGTATGTGCCTGGTATTGACAAATACGCTAGCCCCTACTACGAGGTCTTCTTTGTGGTCCAGGCCATAATGGCGCCCATGGGCTGTTGCATGTATATACCCTATACTAATCTGGTGGTTACATTCACGCTGTTTGCCATACTCATGTGCAGGGTGCTGCAGCACAAGCTGCGCAGCTTGCAGCGGCTGAGGGGGGAGAGAGTGCGCCAGGAAATCATCTGGTGCATAAGATATCAGGTCAAGCTGGCTGGGTAAGCTCTCTGGCAAGTACACTCAGAGAAAAAACCAAAAGATTCTGACTTTTTCCAAACTAGAAACTTATCAATAGTTGTGTAATCAGTAGCTTATTTTTTAGGAATTAAAACGTACTTAAGTAATAGTCATGTAATTAAGAATATTTTTATATGAAGTACCTTTTGAATATTCCAATTATATTGAAGATTGTTTCAATTATTCTTGCTTACAAATTATTATGTATTTTAACATAAATCTACCCTGATTTATGATGTTTATTTATTCATTAATCCTAAATTATAAAATTATCGAGTAATTCCCATGTAGAATTTCTTGACTTGAAGTACCTTTGAGAATTTTGGGTACTTCTAAGATTGCTATATAAAATATCAAATAATCAAGTATTACTCTTGTAATCCAGAATTTCTTAATATAAATTAATTTTCGCATATTTTCATCACATTCAAAATTGCTTGAAATATGTTTTTTAAAATTAAATGCTTTTTAAATCTATGCAATATTTAAACTACTTTACATTTATATTATAGTTTTTTAATCTTTCTCATCTTAAATAAAATTTGACTTAAATTCACACCCATTTGTGCCTAAGTCAATACAGTTTATTCTTAAATTAATCCTAACATATCAAGTATTAAGCTTACTAGAATTATGCAAGATATTTTTTGGTTTGTCTGTATTTCTCTGAGTGTACCATGTATTTACTTTGCATGGCTCAAGTGGTTTTGCTACAATGCAGGCTCGTCGATGCGATGAATGCTTTGAACAGCAATTTGCATTTGGTGGAATTCCTTTGTTTTGGTGCGATGCTGTGCGTGCTGCTCTTCTCGTTGATTATTGTAAGATTGAGTCGATAAATTTGTGTTAATTATATGAGTTAATTACCCTGCTGTGTTTGCCATTCTAGGCTCAAACAATTGCCCAGACTATTATTGTGATTGCCTATATGGTAATGATATTTGCCAATAGCGTGGTGCTCTACTATGTGGCCAATGAATTATATTTTCAGGTAAATCAACTTGACGAAAGTTAATTTAATTCATAATTAAATTTTTTCCTAGAGCTTCTACATTTCCATAGCTGCCTACGAGAGCAATTGGATGGATTATGACGTTGAGACACAAAAGACATTAAAATTTCTAATAATGCGCTCTCAAAAGCCACTGGCGGTGAGCATCTAAGGCTTTTATAAAATATTTATGCTTTATGTCTGATGCAAGCACTTTGAAATTCCCTTTAGATACTCGTCGGCGGCGTCTATCCAATGAATCTGAAGATGCTGCAGAGTCTGTTGAACGTCATCTACTCCTTTTTTACACTGCTACGGCGCATCTATGGCTGAGTGCTTAGCTTCCAAAGATTCGTATAATATTATCTTTCAAATGCACTAGGGCTGGGGCACAATTGTGAAATTGTAAAATTGATTGCATTTAGCTTTTGGGCCAATAAACGTTTTAAAACGTTGTCCGCAATTCGATTGGCCAATGCAATTGCCAACTGCAGAGGGAAATGCTACCAGAGTCTAAAGCGAAATAAACTATAATAAAAATGCGTCTGCTGTGGTCCATTGTCTACTGTCCACTGTCCATTGTCCATTGCCCATTGTACATTGCCAGTGCTCGGAGCAAACCTGTACTGCTGCTTTTGTTGTCTTTTGGCCATTGCGTATGCCCGGCACGTGCCACTTAGATAACTTCTATTTAAGCAAATATAAATCTAAAGTGTGTTAAATTAGATTAAAATGTTCTCGTAAAGTAAATGTTGCCCGGCGCTAATGGAATGGGCACTCAACTTGAATGTTGTTTCTCGGAATTGCTTACAAATTTTCGCATCGCACAATGTAATTTTTAGAGTGCCTTGGAAAGCAAACAGTCTGGTTTACATTTCAGTTAATTAATGTGAAAATCGGAAACGGAAATAAACTTGTTTATAACTACAGTGTAAATATCTAAAAGTTTTCAGCCATTCTCGAGCTATAGACCGCAAAATGGCTAAACCGTTTTCTATGCTACTCAAAGTTGCTTTGAGCCAAACCGCAATTTATTGATTTATTTTACTTATTTGCATTTGAAACCTCTCTGCTGTTTAGTTTATTGTGCAAACCTTTTATTTATGTATTTAAAAATGTATAACAAAATAAATTGTCTTCATTGAAATTTATTTAGAGTTTTCTAAGAAATATAATGGCAAAAGTTTTTGTCTAATTTCCATAGATTTATTATTTGCTTAATATTTATTTTAACATATTTTATAATTTATTTTAATAGATTTTATAATTTACTAGGGATCTACGCCACTTTATTCCTTTTTATATTTTATTTGAATATATTTTAAAATTGATTTTATTTGTAATATATATTTTACAACTTAAGTTAAAGTTTACTGTGCTGCTATTTTCCCTTGGCCTTACAGCTTGAACTCCGCACATTATCACTTCAATTTTCCTAATCAACATTAAGTTGAACTTCAGCCAGTACGCTCTGCCACATGCTCCGACATTTTGCACATTCAACGAGTCGTCAAATTGACTTTAATTTAAGAATTTTTTATATGCTTCACACACACACACGCACACTCACACACACGCACTGCTCGTCAATGCTACTAAGGAATTGCTGCCTATGCGTGGCAGTTGCTCTACGCGGCATTTCCCTGTCTGCTGCTTAATGGCATTCCACAGCCATTCCACTCTCTCTCCTCTCTCTCCCCCTCTCACACTCCTCCTCGTGCTCTTTCCAGACAGTCAGACAGCCATGAGTCGCCGTTTTACTGCATACTTTTTGGAGCCGGGAGCTGAAGCAGCAGCAACAAAAACGCTGATGCGACAATTATAGTTATTGTCTGCCTAACCAGGCGGGGGATTCTCCTACCTCCCGCCTCCCAGCTCCCCCTACAATCGTACTCTCGCTGATTGGTTCTCTGTACGTGAGGCTACAAAACACCTAACGCCTGGCTGACTTTGTCGGGGGGCGTGGCAGCAGCAGCTGTTGCCTTTGCTGCTTCAATTTTTGAAGCTGCTTGTTTTATTGCTAATGTAAACATGTGCTCTGGCTGAGATACCATATAAACTCGAGGTAGGGTGTACTGCAAACTTATAGTATTTTTTATTATATCTAAATATAAATTTATGTCAATCAATTTCTGTTTAATGTATATTAATTTGTATTGAATTGCAACAACATTTTTACTTTTAAATTTTTTTACAATTGTATTATATTATATTATATTTAAATATAAATGTGATATAGAAAAGTACTTGTTATTCATTGCAATTCACATTTAAAATATATTTAATATTAATTATTTTAAATAGTTTGTGTTTAATATTTTAAATCATTAGCTTGATTAGCTGATTTTATTGTATTTATTTTTTATTCATATATAATAATTATATATAAATATTATTTAATTTAATTCTATTCAATGATTGTATTTAAATGCCTTTATTATTTTTGTGTAGTTTAATTTATTTAATTAGTGGCTAAGTAGATTGCCGATATAAGCTTTATTTTCTGTACAGGGTATAGTTGCTGTTGAGCATACACACACGTTCATTAGCTTTCATTGTGCGGAATTGTTGGCAATGCCAGTCAAATGTGTTTGACGCCAAATTGACACATTTTGCAGTCGCTGCGTGGATCTGCTCAACACTGCTTAAATAGTGTGCTAAAATGTGGTACGTGTCTGCCCCTGCCTCCTCCCCTATCCCCAGCAATACGAAGGAGGGATTCTTATCTGTGTCATGTCTCAGCTTACTGCCAGAACAATCTTTAATTTCAATGGCAGGTGGCCTGAATCGTGAAGCCCTTTTAGCAGTTGGAAATTTATCCGAGTTCAAATCAATTTTCAACACCTTGCCTCAGGCATTGTGCGTGATCTGTGTGTCTATATATGCTATGTATATATGTATGTAGTTTGCTAAAGAAATCAGCGTCTGTGGGCCGTGAGCTATATTACCTAATGAGCTGAACTTGGCACTCTGCTGTGAACCGATAACCCTTGCTGCAGTTGCCGGATTGAATCATATATTAGCTGCCAATAGTTGTGGGCCAACGGTTCGCATTTTATGCCTATTTTATGCGCATCAGGCCAAAATTGTGTACGTGTTGTAATTTTTAAAACATTTTTCTTGTCCTTCTCTCCCCCACTCGTAATTTTTTTGGCTTTGTTGACATTTGATGTCCGGCATGAAAGGACAGGCAGCTCCTAATCCGGCGCCAAAAGAAAAAAAAAACTTGTCAAATTTAGGTCAAGCGGTCAAGTGCTTTATGTTGTTGTAGTCCAGGGTTGGGGGTTCCAAGCAAAGGTTTTTATGCTCTACGCCTGCAGTGAAGCCGCAGTTTTGTTTTATGGCCAGAGGGGAAGGGAAGATGATAGGGGGGATTTACTATTTTTACTTTCTGCGAGGGCAGCTGCAGCTGTGTTTGGCTAGTGACAAAAGGATTTGTGTGTCAATATTTGTAAGATTGTCTTCATTACAGATATTATTGAAGCGAAAGCTCGAATGCTGAAAAAATATAACAATATTTATTTATAAACAACTTTTAATATTCACAAAATTGCCTTTGACATTTCCTAATCTCATTCATAACACTCCAGCTTAGCAAGCATTTACGAGTGCCAGAAAATAAAGACATTTTCCTCCCTCAACTGACAACTATTTTTATAAAAACCCCAAGCCAAGAAACCCCAAAAACAACCCCATAGAAATTGTAGATAGGTAGATGGAGGAATTCAGGCTGCCCAAAACATAAATTATTATCACACCAGCCGCTGACATTGACCCAATGTAGGAAAGGCTTTAACAGACAAATGTGTTGACTAAAAAATGCCAAAAGAAAATGTAACCAGTAAGGACGGAGAAAATTGATAGGACAAATGGCTGCAGTCGGATGTAACCGATAGTAGGAGATTCTGTACTTTGTGTTTGAATATATCTAATGGAGCTTGGGTTATGGGTTTTTTTTTTGCGGTTAGCAAGAAACATAGAAGAACCTACTGGAAATAATGGATATTATATCACTAGCTCTAATAGTTTTCGAGTTTTGGGTCGGCTCGTCGTCTTGATCCAGAATATATATACTTCTTCACTATCTTAACAGTCCTTTTTGTACATTTTAAAAGTACAGGGTCAAAATAGAGAAAGTTGTCTACAGAATTTTTCGTTAGTTCAGGCGATACGAATTTGTGCCAGGGTCATGGCAAGGTTTCCATTAGAGTGTCATTAATAATTCAAATGCAATTTACATTTGAATGTTCATGTTCTGTGCTAATTGTCAAGTGAAGCCCAAATCGAAAACATTTCAACAGCACTTGCATAGATAAATTAAATTAACAAACATACCAGGCGTATGCGTAATGTATTTACTCCAACTAAAGCCAAGTTAAAAGGCAGCCTAATTAAATTAGTTGGCCTACAGGCAACGATACATTTGCTGGTTAATTGCCAATGCCAATCGAAGTTGTCGCAAATTTTACGATAAAATGCACTTAATTTGCAAAACGCCACAAGGCTGCCAATTAGCAGGGGTGGGAGATAGCCGGAGCTGTAGAGTTGTTGCGCTTTTCGATTTGGGCTGGCAAATTGGAATTTATGCGATATTGGCAGGCAGACAACAGGCGCCTGCCATTGAGCCCAGACAGGCAGCAAAATTGCTCAACCAATCTGATTAAGGTTGCAGCTATGCAAAGCGATTTATGAATGCCGAAAGGATGCGTACCAGCAGCAAGGATTATTAGGGTGCTCTACCTCTGCCTATTCCTCATCATACGCATGGGTGCAGGCTCAATTGCAGCTGCAGATGAGGGCCAAGTCTGTACGACAATTGCCCCAAAGCTGCACAAAGATGTGTTGCAGTTGAATAGAGCTGAATGGAAGTGTCACAACACTTGCAATGTTATCTGTGCATTGTCTCTAGGAAATTTGATGCCACTTTGTATCAGAATTAACATATTCTGAGCGCAGCAAATGCTGAGCTTTAAAGTTGAATTTGTTTAAAATTCAAGAAACCATATCATTGAAATTTGTACATAGGAATATCTAGTATCTGATGCTTACATTTTTGTTTATTTATTTTTTAAAACCCTATACTTTAAAAAGGTACAGAAGTGTCTGTTAGGTTAGTAAAATGAGATTTGGTTAGAACGACGAGCTGAGTCAATATATGGCATATGTCAGTGTTCATGTCATGAATCAGAAACAGCGAAGATATGCAACAAACAATTGACTTTACTGTAGTATACCCTGTAATTTGTGTTTCAATTATACAAATTTCAGTCTACTACTGTAGACTACTGTCCGTCTGCAGCTTTCCTCCCGACTGATCTGATCCGCCCTTACTGGTTTTAAATTTTATTCTATTTATTTATTTTGTTATTTAGCCAACTCACACCCTCTCAATGCACACTTTCTTTGCTTTGCCACACCATTCCCTCCAGTCTAAAAGTATTTTTCCTGCAAGAGCTTCTTGTAGCTACTTGGTGTAGTATTCGAATTTGATTATCCTTGAGTTGCCTCTGGCTTGTTTCGCTGCTTTTAGATGTTCGTGCTATTTATTATGCATTTCTTTCCATCAGTTGTCCGACCAAATGTTTCCTTGTTGTCTGCTGGCAGTCTGGCGACTTTGACACTTCTTTTCCTCAGCGTGGAAATATCTGTATTGACGCTGTCGTTTCGTATTTAAAGGCAAGTTGCCCTGCCTGTTCGCTGTGTTTAGTCTCTGGGGCAGATTATCGCCGTCATGGTTAGCAAACTGCAAACTGAGGCTGCCTCTTTTGGATTTTTAGCATTTGAATTCTAATTTAAATTTTATATTGTTAGCGGTTGTTTCAGCACCCGCTTTAATGCTGACATCTGCATGTTGGCATGATACAATTTTAATGGCTCTCAACTATTCCAAATATCATAAATAATTTCACATTTTCTAGCGTGTGGTAATTTTCAAGTTCCTTTGTCACGACATGTTGGCACACACAGGCAATTCACTAATGTTTTGTCAACTTGAAAAAGTTCTGTCTATATTAAGGTTAGTTTAATATTTTTATACCCTGTGCCCATTTGAAAAATGGAAAAAACAGGGTTAATAACTTTGTCAGAAGGAGGCGTAGCAGAGCCCACAAAGTATATATATTCTTGATCAGGGAGACGAGCCGAGTCGATTTAGCGATGTCCGTCTGTCTGTCCGTCTGTCCGTCTGTTTGGATGAACGCGTCAAACTGACAAACAACAAAAGCTAGAGATGCCGTTTTGGTTGCTATTGATAGATAGTTATCTAACGCAGATCATGTTTGTTTCGAGAATTGGATGCCACGCCCCCCCTTACGCCCTTTACGCAATATGCAGTGCCGGTAGTTTTAACAGCGCGAATGGCAAAAACTCTGTCGATTCAGCCCTGACTGTCTATTCGTCCGTCATTACAAGTAATGCAGCGGGTAGCCGGCTCGCCTATAATAAACACATCGACCGCTCTCTATGCATAAGCTCCGAGGCAGCGCTTAGCCGTTCTGCTTGGTGGCTCTCCAAGCATACCTCCTGCATTACAAGTAATGCAGCGGGTAGCCGGCTCGCCTATACAGAACACATCGTCCGCTCTCAATCCATAAGCTCCGAGGCAGCGCTTAGCCGCTCTGCTTGGTGGCTCTCCAAGCATACCTCCTGCATTACAAGTAATGCAGCGGGTAGCCGGCTCGCCTATACAGAACACATCGTCCGCTCTCTATGCATTAGCTCCGAGGCAGCGCTTAGCCGCTCTGCTTGGTGGCTCTCCAAGCATACCTCCTGCATTACAAGTAATGCAGCGGGTAGCCGGCTCGCCTATACAGAACACATCGTCCGCTCTCTATGCATAAGCTCCGAGGCAGCGCTTAGCCGCTCTCCTTGCTGGCTCTCCAAGCATACCTCCTGCATTACAAGTAATGCAGCGGGTAGCCGGCTCGCCTATACAGAACACATCGTCCGCTCTCAATGCATAAGCTCCGAGGCAGCGCTTAGCCGCTCTCCTTGCTGGCTCTCCAAGCATACCTCCTGCAAACAAGTAATCGACCGGATGAACGCCATTTTTGACTCATAACTGATGACTGTTGTTGCTGTTAACTTTTCACACTTTAAAGTCTTTGTTTCAGCTGTCACTTTTAACACTGGTTTTTGTTATTGTATTGTCTCAGTTATTATTTTTGTCTGGCTTCTGCTGTCAGCTGTCAAGTGTCACTTTTTGGAAGATATTCGAGCGCAAGTGCTACAGCTGCGGATTACTATTTGGGTATTACTATTTGCGGAGGTCAAAAAGAGAATTTAGAAATTATGAATATTTATGTCATGGCATATTTGGATACACAAATTTTATAAATAATATTTATGATTAATGTTGAAATGTTATAATTTATTATTAGTTTATATAATTGTAAAACAAAAATTTAATTCCAAACTGTTAAGGCCGCGCAATGGAAGTCTTTCCATATAAACTTTTTTTTGTTTAAGCTGATGAGAAATACATTTTTATATCAGACTATTTTTTTGCTAGAATTGTAAAATAAATTGTCGAAAATACACAGAATGAATTCTTGTTTCTAAACTGACGATGAAGAACATTGTCAAGTATCAGAGTTTTGCGGCAACCGAGGCACAGCTGGTGGAAAATGTTTTGTGTTATTTGCAGTTGTTGCAGCTGTAGCACTTGCCAAGGGCTCTTGAGAAGTCTGCTTATCATAATCTATCTCTTATATAGTATACATATTTATACATATTTATATTTTAGTAGTGCACACTTACTGTATATACAGCTTGATTTGCATGGCAAAAGATGAAGAGTCGGCGCATTATGAACTTTTGGCAGCTGACAAAAGATTGACAAACTTTATGGCTGCAATAGATGTCTGGAGCTGCAGAGGAGGGTTACTTCCTGTGAATTATGCAGCAGCGATAGAGCCCTGATTGAAAGAGCAGAACAGCAGCTAAATAGCAGCAGCCAAGCTGCATATAAAAAAGTAGAGAAGTTGCATAATAATACGAGTATTTTGCAACTGCCAGGAGCAGTTTTTCGTATTTACTAAATAATTATATGCTGTACTCCTGAAAAGGATTTAGGTGCCCACTAAGATAAGTTTCAATCAAAATTCTATCTGTAAGTATTTTAATTTTAATTTAATACATTTAACGAAAGTTGAGCCAGCGAGAGTTGGGCCAACAAAATCAAGTCATAATAAATAAGGCATTTAGCTAAAACAAATTACTGACTACTGGCAAATGGCATTGCAAGTTTATTTATTAAGAATGCCTTGAATTCAAAAGAAACATGTACAATAAAATGCAATATATTGTTCAGTTTTTAGCAGCAGCATTTGGCTTTTATCTTTGTGCCATTGTTTATGTATGTCACATTAAAAGCAACTTCTGGATCAGACATTTGTGGAATAGCAGCCATGGAATTTCAATTTCCGCTAGAGCTTGGCAACTTTCTAATAAGCAAGTGAAACATTCTCCTACACTTTTGCTCTAAATTCAATAAGTGCAAACTTTTTGCTGCTCTTAGGGCAACAAAGCCGCTGATTAGCCAAGTTCTTCAGGTTTGCTTGCTGCTGTTGGGGGCGTGTCAAGCCAACTGACATGAATAATTCCCAAGTGTGAACAAACAGAAAAGTAAGCCATGGCTGCCACTCTGTCTTCTGTCTGCTGTCTACTGCCTCCTGTTTGTTCTCATTGTAATCACATTTGGCGAAATGGCAGCTCAATAAATGCCAACAAAGGCACAAGTTTTAAATTCAATTGGATTTAATTTAGCCAAGACAACTTGTGCATAGGTTAGCTTCTGTTGGCAGCTTGCATAATTAACTGATGCTTCGTGTGCTTAAAGTTGTTCTAAACTTAAATAAAGAAGTCTCGTGCCCCGTTCTTGGCTGGCGTCAAATGTCGAGTATGGCTGACATTTAATGTGCAAAAATTGCAAAACTTTTCTCATATAAAATGCATATTAAATCATTTTTTATGGCAACGCTGCCAAGTTCAACGCAAATTTGCCGTCCTATACATTTTCTTGGCTTTTTAGTTTCTGCTTAAAAGCCAGAGAATGAGGCCCGAATATATGGAAAAATATGCTTCCACCTGTTTACATGGCGCCTTCCATTTTTTATATATTTTTCATTATTACTGTGTCTTGTTTTATGCGCCATTCGGCTGAAGTTCAGTTTTAGTGGCAACACGCCTAGGCCCTAAACAGGGATTTTACTGCATTATGTTGTACGCTGCGTATGAGTGATATTTTACTACGTTGTCACTTTTATAGTTAATATGCTCTGCATAGAACATTATGGAGTGAAGTGGAATGTTTATGCCCCACTTTTAGGCCACATTTGCAGTTAAATTTTTGCATTAGACTGCTGCTAAAATTTTTTACTGTCAGGTTTTTATTTGGTGTTCTTGTAAACAAGTTTTACTGCATTTATTTAAATTACTTTAAATGTGTTAGAAGTAACAAATACTACTTTAAATACTGTAATTATAATTGTAATTTCTTTCTTTAATTTTTGAAATTTACTCAAACTTTATGTTGCTTTTGTTTAATTCAGACAGTTTTTCTTTTGCGTCTGCCCATTTATGCAACTCATTTCCCAAAAGTCTTCAATACCCTGTACAATTCGTACCCTACTCCCAATTTTATGCTCATTAAACGCGTCTTTGAAGAACCGTCAGAGCTCAAGCAACAACACGAGAAACTCATCAAATAAATCAAATTTTCCTTGTTAACCCCTTCATTGAGATTCTTTTCATTTTTTTCTTCCTTCTTGCTGGCCAAAAAGTTTTGCTGGTTTTGCCTAAAGGGTTTTTACGAGTGGCTCAGCAAAAGTTCAACCGAAAATGGCGTTAAAATGTGTAATCAGAGAAACGACAGAATGCAAAAAAAAAGCCAAAGAATGGGTACAAAACGAGGAACTCCAACTTGTCAGCGTCTGCCGAACGCAACGACTACGGACTGTTAATGAAAATTGTTTTTGGCCTCTGGAAAAAAATATGCAGGCAACGTACAATATTTTCCCTACTTTCCACGGGTTGAGCCGGGACTCCGCTGGGAAGTTGATGTGCTGTTGCAAATGATTGGTGGAAGTCACAAGCCCGCAGCGTTACCAAACTAATTAACGCCAAATGCGGCGGAGCTACTTCTTGAATCATACTTGAAGCAAGCACCGCTGACTGAGACTAATTTCATAGGAGATTTTCGGTGGATTTTACGCTAGACAGCATCGGCAATTGAAGGATTTTATATTTAAATTTTATATAAAATTAAGGGTGTCAAAACTCAACCTTTTCTTGTTTAAGATAGTCTTAAAAATTTCAGAAAAATATCTAAATTATAACTTTTTACAATAAAATCTATACTTTTTTTTATGATATCTCTACAGCGCTTTCCAACATATTATTTCTTTTGTTTTTTAGAGGATTTATTTTGCCAATGTTAAAATATTATTTCAACTGTCAGAACAATTTGTTACAAGAGCTGTCACTTTTTGCTTCCACAAATCAAGCAGGCACTTCAATAACTCAACTTATTTGAAGCGTTTAGCCAAAACGATTTGAAATTTATTTCTTTTGACGATTTGTGAGTTTTCCACGTCTAGACACACGGCTCTTAAGCACGCCCTAGCTGAGCTGGACCTGCCCATTTCAGCTGACTAAAAACTAAAATTATTATTATAACGTTGCTGGCAATACGTAACGTTTTTTTCATCGTCATTCGTCATTCGTCATTAGCATGTCTAGTTATAAAAAAATTTCATAACGATAACTCTACTAGAAGTATTTATGGCGCAGTTTTTTGACTCAACAAGTGGTTTTTTGACTCAATAGGTGGTTGCAAGTTGCTAAATTTGTTGATATTTTTGTTAATTCACATATAAGGCAGCCAATTTTATTTATTTTATATGTAGATAGATATTTTTCCGGATTTTTGGCAAAAATAATAAGTATTTTTTTATTTTGTTTTATTATTTTCACGTCCTCGAAGTATGCAACAAGATAGTTATTTTTTTTATTTTATATTCAGAATATTTTCTGGATTTTTGGTAATAGATTAATTAACAATATATCAATAATTTCTAATAATTATTATTAGAAGTAATTTTTTATTTGTTTTAATTTTTTTATAACATCCCTAAAAGTATGTTGCAAACTAATAATAATTCATCATTCTATATTTATGGAATCAAAAAACAGGGCAAAACCACTTGTTGATTTAAAGACCATCTTAAAAGTATGCTGCATATATGTTAAGCATAAAAAATTATAAAAATAAAAACAAAATAAAAAAATACTTTTAATTATTATTATTATTATGAAATTTTCGCCAAAAATCCGGAAAAAAATCTACATATAAAATAAAAAAAATTGGCTGACTTATATGTGAATTTACAAAAATATCAACAAATTTAGCAACTTGCAACCACCTATTGAGTCAAAAAACCACTTGTTGAGTCAAAAAACTGCGCCATAAATACTTCTAGTAGAGTTATAGTTATGAAATTTTCACCAAAAATCTAGAAAAATAATCTAACTATATTGCAAAAAAAATAAATTGTAAGAGTTCTTTGTAAACACATGGTTTAAAATAACTTAACAAAAACAAAACCAATCAAAGCTGTTATGAGTGTAACAAATTTATATATATTATTTAATTTGCATTGCCAGCTATATCTAAATGATTTCTTAAAATTAATAATGCGCAACTTTTAATAAATTATCGATCATTTATTATTTAACAGATGACAATGTCTTTCGTTCATTCGCGCTATCTTTACGCTGTCTTCCACGAAATACCATGAGTCAGCCGCTTGCACCTCATTGGAATTTTTTCGCATTTCGATTGAATAAACAAGATACTACAGATCTGAACGCTGACGATGTTATCGAACACAGTCGCAGCATAAAACCTATATAGACAGACGGGCGTCAATTTGATGTGACAGACAAAAGGCAGACTACAAAAAAAACAACTTGAAATTGGTTTTAATGAAGTGAAACGAACAGGAATTTCGAGACAGATAACGCGAAACCCCTTTTTAAATTCAAATGTATGTAGCTCAACTGCCAACGAATTCTAATAAGATTATTGTGATTCTCGGGCTACCTGTGAAGGCAATCGAAGCAGGTACCAAAAATAAAACACAAAACAGCATCAAGGTTGGGCTAGGGGAAAGGGAAAGGAATGCGGCGTCTTGCAAGTTAAACCGTGCATAATAAAAAGACTCCAGATTGACTCTGATACAATATGATATAATATGATATCATAATTATCAGATCAATGTCCAAATTAACGAAAATCAAGTTCTAACTGCACTGAGAGAAAAATCAAGTAATTGAATCGATAATTTGCTTCTTCTGAAGTTAAAAAATATAAAAAAATTTTTAACCATGAAAGAAATTCTTTATTAAAGCGCGTTCAATTCCGTTTTTTGTATTTTGTATTAAATTCTAAAAATAAAACAAGACTTATTCAATAGCTTTATTTTGTAGCATGCATTCTTCTTTATTTTTCTGAGTGTATATATTTTTAGTAGAAAGTAACCTACAAGAATACGCCCTCAGTTGCTCTCATTGCTACAATTAGTTGCCCTTTATTAAGTGCGTGCTATATTCAATCAGAGCTGAAGAAATAGCATAAAGTTGTCAAAGCAGATCAAGTTATTAACGCCATTAAAATTAATTAATTTAATTACTTTATGAAGCACATCAAAATGCCTTTTGCTCTCACTGTAGCTCTGTGTGTGTCTCTGTTAAATCGCCGGCCTTTTTCAAGTCGAGCGTTACAAGAAATGTTTGATATGCTTCTCGGAATTTACAGAAATGCAGGGGAAAGCGGGAAGTAGGGGAACAGTCATTAGTTTCTATTACTACAATCGTCGGGGGGTACTGACTAATTGCTCTGGCCAGTCCATGACCAGGGACAAGGCCCCAGGCACAATCAACTAGGAAGCTCTGATGAAACTCATATAAATGAATATTAATTGCAAATATATGGAAAATGTTTACGTTTCGTGCCTACGCGTTTTATCAATGATTTATGTGCACTGTTTACAAAAAACAAAAGCTTTTTGTCTGCTCCAGAAGCAAAAGGAACTGCAATTAATAACAAGAAGACAAAAAATATACACTAAGTAAAGTTGTCGAAAAAAATACGGGATTTTCAATAGAAAATGTATTTACAATAGCTTTAAATAAAATATAAAATAAATAAATAATATTTTTTTATATATAATAATTAATTAATAATATAAAATAATATAAATAATAATAATAATAAATATAATTAATATTATTATTTATATAATAATAATAAATATGCAATGTTATAATAAATAAACAATATTTAAAATATTTATGTTTTATAGATTAAAGTTATTATAAGCTTACAACGAATTTTGACAAATTAAAAGCTAGTGGAAATAGTATATAAAATATTTTACTAGAAAAACATAATCAATTATAAATTTTTACAAAATCGCCGGTTACTTTTCGGGCAACCCAATATTAAATAAATTTAAAAATTGCGCCAGATAGTTTTGAAATATTGAATATTTTGTAAACTATTAATTATTATTTTATAACACATTAACTATAAGCTATAAAAAAAACGCACTTTTGTTATAAATAATAATTAATTAAATATATAAGAATATTGGATTTAGGATGCTAAATCCGAGCTCTGACCCGTATTGCTTCAAGCTGGGTAAGGAATTGGGATTTGTAGGCAGCCGTCAGCTGTTGTTATCGGCCATGGGACAATCAGAGCGCAGTTTGCTCTTTGGCTCTTGCATTGGCAAGAAGACAAGTAAGAGGCTTATCAGCCGGCATGGTTGCACTGCTGATAAGAGCGATAAGGGCGAGAGGAACGCCCGCTCGGCCCCCTTTGAGGAAATGTCATTATATTCGCATTCGCATTCGCATTGTGTCGCTGCAGTGCATACAAAACAATCGAAAACTTACAACAATACGCAGACATATCTACATATCATACATACTTACATATATGTTTGTATAATTAAAAGAAAAACATCAACACGCAAAGTCCAAGCAGAACGCGCCTTTTCCTGCCTGGCCAAAGTTTGCGATAAAAAAAAAAATGAAAAAAGAGGAACGCCGAGAAACAGCCATAAAAAGAGAGAAGTGGCAAAACATACATAAGAACAGAGAACAAAAACAACAAAAAAGATATGGCCCAGCTATATGCTACATGCGATATGCATACTGGGAGTTAAAACAAAATATGAAAAACAACAATGGAAATGCGCTGAGGAAACTTTTGAATACCGATTGGCGACTAGACGCCTCGGCGACTCCGCTCTGATAAAGCATTGAATGCGCTTAGAATAGAAACCCCTGAAAGGCTTTCCTTTCCGAATAGAACGGAAATGCGACACAGCGGCACAAATGTGGGTTGCATGCCACGTTCGGATGTTGCAAGTCTTATATGGCAAGCCACGCCATAGATATGGCAAGTGCCAGGCCAAAAGACACATGACAAAAGGCATGCAAATGCTACTTACTTAGTGGTATTTAGTAATAGATATAGAATCGAAACTGAAGTCGCAATAGAGTTGACAAACTTTAACTGGAACTACGATTAATGAATTGCAAGTGATGTCATTTTGTTGGTGTAGGTTAACTACTTTTTATTAGGTTATGTATTTCATTAAAAATTCCTAATATTACAAATCTAAGTATTACAATTTATTTTACATAAATTTGATTTATTTGAAATTTCTTTAAATGTATTTCAATTTTATTGGTACTCGTTTGCAAACCAATAAAAGTATAAAATCTAATTTATTTGCATTAATTTATATTTGTATTTAAATTAATTTATTTATGTACCATTTGTATCCTAGGCCAACTAAATATTAGTTTGAATTAATTATTTGTTTTTAAATGTTCCAATAAATGAGGTCAGTAAATAATTTTAAAAATAAATATTCAACACAAATTTCTACAAAATTCCTTTAAATAATTATTCTTTAGAATTAATTGTTTGTTTTTATATTGTATTTTTATAAATTTAAATGCTCATTCATTTTAAAGTTAAAAACTCTAATTTATTTGTATAAATTATTGTTTAAATTTATATTAATGTATTTATGTATTAATTGTAGGATTTAGCCGAAAGCTAAATATTATTTGTCTATAAATGTGCCAATAAATGAGTTCATCAAAATATTTTATTTTAAAACGAAATAGCTATCTGAAAATATCTACAAAATTTCCTTAAACAAATATTTTCCTAGGAAATTGTATTAATAATTTAAAATTCTCATTCATTTTCTTCGGAATAAGCATGGGTTATTATTGACACTTGTCTTTGCGTACAATCATAATTCCCCACTTATCTTGAGAACCATAGAAAACCTTCATAAAGATCTGATATGACAGTGTTTACCTGTTCAGATACCAAAGACAATGTGTTAAGAGGCCAAGCCATTGTTGGTAGTTTCGTAAATATCTTTATTAAAACTTGAGCTACCCTATCACATTACTCTACACACCACAAAGTAAGCACGAAACAACAACAACAACAACAACTACAACATGACAACAACTCAATCGAGCTGCGATAATCACAACAAATTACGCAAAGACAAATATTAGGAACACAGCCAATAAAGCTATCAAACCACTTGAAGAGCCCCAAAAGCAGCAGACAAAAAGCCAAACAAGTAAAAAATAATATAAATGATATATAATAAAACACAAGAATCCCAAATAACTTTAAACAACGGCACGTAAAATTCTCAGAAAATCAACCAAAAATCACCAAAAAAAAAAAACCAACAGAAATCAACGAAGCATTGCGAGTGGCGACAAAATTTCAATGGGTTGTTTTGTAGTATATGAATGTATCTGAAATCTGAAAATTTACAAAAAAATAAAAAAAAAATACAACAAAAACAAAAATAATTCGTTGTTGGCGCCAGTCGGAGAAGCCCATGAATGACACCAGACAACAGACGCTGCCTGCACTCGTAATTGGAAACTAAAACTGAACAAATGTTTTTTATATTTATTGCTGTTTTTTATTTTTTTTATTTTTTATAAAATTAGGCGGCTTGTGCCATAGCTGAAATTGGCACGTCCCAAAGGCAGAAAATAGATGCAGATAGAGATAAATATGCGCAGATGATTTGCATAATTGCGTGATTCGCATTGACGACAAATGCGTGAATCATATGAGTGCTGAATAGTGAATATATTCACTTGAATTTTGAGTAATGTGAGTCAAGTGCTTGGCATTAGCTCATCACAGCAGAAGCGATTCCAATGGCTCCCCAACTGTGGGCCGTTGAACTGCAACCAACATCAAACCAAATGCAACAATTGTTATTGTTATTGTTGTTGCTGTTGTTGTTGCTTTTGTTGTCGCGCGACATAAATCACCTGAAACAATTGTTGCAACCGGCCAAATCGAACAGAGGAAACACACGACAAGCCGACCACAGATTTAGTTATTTTAGACGCTATAAAACACGCTATAAGCAGTATAAGACGCTTACCAGCTCTTTTACCTGTTCCCCACTTGCCCTCTCACTCGCACACCCGCACCTCATCGACAAGTCCAACAAATACCGGCATGCAGCCATCGAACCTCCATCGAACCGCAGTCGAACATGTTCGTGGCTCATGTGCTGGAATTTGGCTTGTTTTGGGTAATTTCATTGCAAAAACAGGGAAATTTTCAACCAAACACACCTGCAAATATACATTTACCCAAAACTATAAACCCTTTTTTACCCATTTTAGTTTAGAAGGTATAAAAACATAATTTATTACCTAAAATTTAATGTTATATTATATCAATTATCAAACATGAAATTAACCCTTTTTCTAAAGTCCGTTTTCTGAGTTCAGGGTATTTAAATATAAATAACTAGTTCGAACGCTAACTCCAGGAGGGTTTATTAAAGTAAAACTTTCGCTGTCTAACTCTTGCTGTCCAAACTCTCGCTGGCCCAACTCTCGAACCCCCCCACTTCTTGATTGTCGAGCGCTCGATGGCCGAACTATAAATACCCCAACTCTTGATGGCTGAGCTCTCGATGGCCAATTTCTCATTGGCCGAATTATTGTAGGCCGAACTCTCATTGGCCGAACTCTTGCTGGCCCAACTCTAGCTGACCCAACTGTTGATGGCCAAGCTATTAAGAAGTTTTGCATCAGCGCTTGGTAAGATATTGAAAAGTATGGTCCAGGCTAGAATTTTAAGCTTTCATAACAAAACTTAAAAAAATACAAAATTATAGGTAAGTTCTTTTGAATGTCAAAACCTTTTTGATTTTTTAAACTGCCAACAAATTTGTATTTGATTTGTTGGCTTAATGCTTTAACTTTCATTTCTCAAAATTCAATGTTGGATAAAACGTTACGTTTGTCCCAATATGTTCGCAATCTCTTCCAATTTCGGCAGTCGCGGAAGCTAATGGCAAATCAGTTATCAGAAGTCATGGAGATGTACGACAAACTACATTTACCCAACAAGGCAATGCGAGAGATTGTCCAACGAATGACCAGAGAATTCAACAAGGGCCTATCCAGAGCTACCCATAAACAGGCCACAGTCAAGTGTCATCCGACGTATGTTCAGGATCTCTTCACAGGGAACGAGAAGGGAAGGTATTTGGCCATAGATCTAGGCGGTACGAACTTCCGCTGTCATTTGACCACGTTGGAGTCGGGTAAAGTCAACATGGTCTCGAAAGAATTTAAGATCTTAGATAGCCTAAAGTCCGGTCCGGGTAAGGATTTATTTGACTTTATAGCCAAGTGTTTGGCGGAGTTTAGCAAGGAGCATGGCGTACAGAACGAAAAAATGGTTTGTGGCTTCTGCTTCTCATTTCCCGTAAAGCAAAAAGGCATCAACAGAGGTATTTTGACCAAATGGACCAAGGACTTCAAATGCAGCGGCGTTGAACGTATGGATGTTGTGAAATTACTTCAGGACTCTATAGATAAACGGAAGGATATAGCGTGTCGTATTTCAGTTTTGTTAAACGATTCGACAGCTGCATTGTCATCAGGGGCCTTCAAAGATAAAACATGCTGTATTGGACTTATCTTGGCCACGGGTCTTAATGCCGCCTATATAGAACGAACATGCAAGGTGGAGACCTTTGAGCATTATCAAAAAAGCGAAAAGCCTTATATGGTTATCAACACAGAGCTGGGCGGCTTTGGAGATAATGGAACTTTGGATTTTATACTCACAGAGTACGATAAAGCCATCGACAAGGACACAGTTAATCCGGGCAAGCAAACATTGGAGAAATGCTGCTCTGCGCTCTATCTGGGAGAATTGGTACGCCTCATACTCGTAGAACTCATTTGCGATGGAATAATTTTTGGGCGGATCAGCGCCGATAACTTTATTTATCGAAAGGGCAAGTTTCAGACCAGCTTTCTATCCCAAATCGCAACTGATAAGCCCGGGCATTATGAAAATACTTGCATGGTATTACAGCGATTGGGTCTGCCCACAGATAATGAGAGAGATCTGCTCGCTGTACAGTTTATATGCCATTTTGTAACTGAAAGATCCGCTAAATTAGCCGCCTGTGCCTGCGCTTGTATGATCCAGAAGATGGAAAGGGATTTTAGTACAATAGCCATAGATGGTCAACTAGTTTTGAAGCATCCGCATTATCAGAGAATTTTAAAAGAGAATATCGAATTGCTGTTAAAGAAGTCGCAAGGGTTTCAGTTAGTACCAGCCGATACTGGTATGGGCGCGGCCCTGCTCTCCGCATGTTATTCAAATATATAAATATATATAAAATAAATATTAAATAAATATTAATTAAATTAAAGCAAAATAAACAATTTGAGAAAAATACTACAGTAAAAAATAACTTCTATCTTTATCAACCAATTTTAATACGCTATTTAGAATGTGTTAATAAGATGGAATATAACTTATATTCTGAATAATAAGACCTACATTTTAAAACAAAATTTTAAACATATATAAATAAAAATCATAATAAAAATTAAATCAATACAGAATGTTATAAAAACTATATAAAAAATCATATTTTAAAACAGATTTATTATAAATAGCATTCTAAAATTGGCAACTATGCTTGTAATTGCTGCTGTCGAACATATAGACAAGCACAGCTAGATCTATTTAGTTCGCCATTTGGTTCAGAAATATAGTTATTTAGATATGCTTTGTGGGCTGCGCCACGCCTACTTCTGCCTGTTACCCATATTACACAAAGTTTATAAATATATTCGAACCCATTCTATGGGCACAGGGTATAAAAACTGCAGGCAGCTCGCAGTGCAAGCAAACTGCGTAAATACTGGGAATTTGCTGCGGCTGCAACTCGAACATGTTCGATGCTGGCGCTGAGCGGGCAGCTCGATGCTATCGCAAACCAGTTTTCTCGCTCGCAGTCAGCGACGGGCATCTGGCGTGAACAGTTCGCAGTTCGCAGTTGAAATCGGTTGACGGCTCGTCGATGGTCGCTCGTTTGCTTTGGCGTGCCACAAATATTTGAATTTGAATTGAAAATAAAATTTTGCCGAAACAACAAAATTGGTTTTTTCAAAGAGCGCCGGGAAATGCGACGTGACACGCGGCACTAACTAATCAAAACTCAACTAAACATAATAATTATAAAAATAATAATACTAATAGTAACAAAACAAAAGAAAAGTATGTTCAAGGCGTTTAATATTGAGAATTAAATGGTCAGCGGAAATATCAAAACAAACGTGTTTGGCATGCCATATCTGCAGAGCCAACAGCAATTGCTACGCGCCAACTAAATAAATAATAAGCCAAAAGACGTCAACAGGCAAAAACAAATAATAATAAAAAGAAGAAAAAAAAAAGAAATAAAGCACAAACATTGCCAGAATCAGCGCAAACGTACGTAAAGATACTTTTGTATCTATGGCTTGCAGCTCGTGCAGTTGGCCGTCAATGGGATTCATTTAGCCGTTCTTCTCGTTTTCTGCGAAAGTAAAAACTACCTGCAACACTTGCCCACAGACTTGCCCCAAGAGACGCCGTGCAAACCAGTTTTGTGAAAATTATTAGCCATTGCCTTTGTTTTGATTTTTGGTTTTAGTTTTATTTATTTTCTTGCCACGAGTATTTGTCTTTTTGCTTCAATTTATTTTTGCGCACTCATTCGAGCGGTTTTCACTCCCCTTCGCACACTGAATAATAGCCAGAAATTGGCTATTCAATTGGATTTGATGTTGCAAGTGCGGCAAGTCCCTGATGTGGCCAATCTTGCGGTCAGCTGAGGATGGAGTTCAATAATTGCAGAAAATTCATACAACAATTTTATTAATGTTATATAATATAAAATAAAATATTTAAAAAAATATTCAAAGAAATTACAATAAACAAACATTTAAATTGTGATAAATACTTCTAAAAAATATAAAATATCTAAAATAAAATCACAAAAATTAAACACTTTTTTGGAATTTAAAACAAAGCTTTTAAAACAACTATCATTTTTAAATTAATAAATGGCAAAAGACAATTCATAAAAAGTATATATATAATATATAAATTATAGCCGAAATATTTATCAAAAAATTTAACAGGAAATCTCAAACTAAATTAAAATACAAATAAAAACAATTTTCTTAAATTTATAGCAAGTCTTTTGTAAACAATTGCTTCAAGAATTTTTTTAAAATCAAAATAAAAATTTTAAAATATTTAATTTATAGCTAAAATATTTATCGAAAAATTAAATATAAATTCTAATTCATAAAACCCAAAACTGCGTTTAATATTTCCGCTGTTCCATTAAAATAAAATGCCAAGAATTAAAGCTTGTTTGGTATTTAAGAAATAAATAAATAGATAAATTAATAAATTCATACGCTTTTAATTCGCAGTTTAATTTAAAATCCAATAACCACAAAAGTGCTAAGTTAAGTTCAAACAACAACACAAGTGCAACAACACAGAGAGAGAGAGAGCAAGAGATAGGCGAAGAGAGGGAAATAGAACTCTTCAAGCTGTCTCAGTTCTATATGCAACGCCCCTTCATAACAACAACAATAACAAATAATCATAACAACAACAACAACAACACAATATGCTGATGCATACCACATCGAACACATCGACGGCCACGATGACCAACTCCTCCTCCTCGGCCACGCCCACGCCGGGCTCCACATCGTCCAACAACAGCGCCATGCTGGAGTCGCTGCAGCAGCAGCAGCAGCAGCAACAACACTTGCAGCTGCAACATCAGCTGCAGCAGTTGCATACAACAACAAACAACTCGCGCCCCCCCTCCCGGGCCCCCTCCATACTGGACAGCCCAACGCTGGCGCGTGTGGAGCGCGCCCGTCTGCGTCTGGAGCAGGAGCGGGAGCGGGAACGCAGCAGCCAGCGCAGCAGCATCCAGTGCAACGGTGGGGGAAGCGGTGGGGGCGGGGGCGGGGGCAGCAGCAGCGGCACAGGCAGCACAGCGACAACCATGAATCGGGAGGATAGCCTGGAGCGCAGTATTCTGGATCCCAAGGTAGGTGCCAGGCCATGGGGGTATAAATTACAATTAACTTCCCTTGCTCCCCTCCCCACTGCCCCCCTTGAGCCCATCTCTATAAGATCATTCTGGCGGGCAGTGAAAATGAAAAGATTATTAAGTACTTCAGCTCTGATCTCGGTTCATGGAAACCGAGAGCAGTTTGATTACGGCGGTGAGAACAGTTCGCAACGCCCTATCTTGGATATGTTTATGGGTTCTTATTGGAAAATATGCTATTTTCATTATAAAGAGGGAGGTATGATGAATCAAAGTTTCGCCTCTTTCATTAATTTATTTTTCTATGAGAAACGATCATATTTTAAGCAAGTACGCTAGAATGCAGTAATAAGCTTCTTATGTGGGATATGTTTATGGATTCTTATTGGAAAATATGCTATTTTCATTAAAAAATATTTATACAAAACCAGTAAGGACGGAGCTACAGTCGGACGCAACCGACTGTATGAGACCCTGTACTTTGTGTTTTCTTCGCTGTTTCTTATCCGATCGTGATGTAATTCACAGAATCGATGGAGATTGTCATAGACTACGTACATGCCACATCCTAAGTCATTAGCTGTTAAACTGTAACTTTAAAACTGAAAACTGTTACTGATTTGGTTTTTCGATTAGTGGAAGAATGGATGGAGTTATCAAAAAACCCAAACTAACTTGATCTGATTGCTGCATAGGAAAACATAAATACCAAAAAATGTTATTTCTAGCTCTTATAGTCTGCAAGATCTAGGTGGTTTCTTTGTCTGATCTATCTTCGCTGTTTCTTTACCGTTTGAAATGTAATTCACAGCATTGACGGATAATGCCATAGGTTGCGTGCATGCCAAATTCCCAAGTTTGTAGCTTTTAAACTGTGGCTGTAGTGGCACTTACATACATTTATAAAAAAATTGTCTGTTACATAACTTCGCTGTTTTATGTCCGAATGCAATGTAATTCACACCATCGACGGATAATTCTATAGGCTACGCATGTTCCAAATTACAAGTCTGTAGCTTCATTATTGTGGCTGCCGTGGCACATATACGCATTTTAAAAAGAATTGTCTCTTGCATATCTTCACTACTTCTAATTAAATTCACAAATTAATTTATAGAATCGGTGGAGAATACCATAGACTACGTACATTCCAAATTACAAGGCTGTAGCGCTATTATTGTGGCTGCTGTGGCGCTTTTAGTTTTTGAGATTTTTGAGGTAGGTGTAGATTTTTGATGATTCGCGGATGAAGGAGGCGAAATATTCAAAATCTGAAACAAACTCGTGCTGCTTAGGATAATAGAGAACCTGCATATCAAGAAATTGTGTCTCTATCTCTTTTAGTTGCTGAGATCTAGGTGTTCATACAGACGGACGGACAGACGGACAGACGGACAGACGGACAGACGGACATGGCTATATCAACTCAGCTCGTCGTCCTGAGTCAGAATATATATACTTTGGGGGGTCTACCACGCTTCCTTCTGCCTGTTACACACAGCTGTCATTTGCACTAAATTAATAGACCCTTTTATTTTTTTAAAATACAGGGTCTAAAAAGGGAGGTATGATGAATCAAAGTTTTGCCTCTTTCATAAATTCGTTTTTCCATGAGAAACAATCATAAGTACTCTAGATGCGGTAATAAGCGCTTTATGTGGGATAAGTTTATGGGTTTTTATTGGAATATATACTATTTTAATTATTAAGAGAGGTATGATGAATCAAAGTTTCGCCTCTTTCACAAATTCATTTTTCTATGAGAAACGAGCATATTTTAAGCACCTACTCTAGATGGAAAATATACTATTTTCAACAAAGGTTCATAATTGAGGGAGATATGATGAATCAATGTTTTGCTTATTTCATAAATTCTTTTCTTCTGTACGAAAATACCATATCTTATGCAAGTACTATGTATGCTAAAGAGTGGGAGTTATGACGTTCTTATGCAAATATTTTAGATTCTAGAGTATAAGAGTTGGGGTGCTTTTACCGATTTTTCCAGATTTTGCTATAAATATTCTAAACAGAACTAATTTTGAAATGAGTTTGCAACTTTTAATATATAACTTGAAGAGAAAATCTTTGTGGAAACCAACTTTAGACATATTAATCAGTATATTACAATAAACTGATTTAATTTTGGATAAACAAATTAGACATGTGATTTAGGCATAAAATAAAACTATAAAGTAAAACTATAAAATTTGATGATATGAAAACTAATTTCTAATTTCCACATTATAAATGTCATTAGGAATTCATTATTTATTGGCTAGCATCCATTTTCTTAGTAGCCAAAAAAATTATGAATAAAATGTAAATATTGAAAACAAAAATTGGGTGCGTTTTTAAAGTTTAAATTGTTTGGGATCTAGAGGAAATTCTTTTAAAAAAATTCATATTTAATATAAATGATGAGGGAAAATTTTAGAACCAAAAGGCAATAGGCAATATTTAAGTTAATCATCAATTGGCATAAATTATGACTCAGAATTGAGGCTTTCAATGCAATTGTTTTTAAAACGAGATTTATCATCTAATGCTTTCATTTGGTAAGCGTTGATTAAAAGCACTCTAACATTCATCATCAATCGGCATCAATTATTCAGATTCAGATTATTAAGTCTTTAAATTCAATTATGCCATAAATCTCAATTGACAAAAGTCATTAACGCTTTGATTTAGCCAAAGATGTTTTAAGGTACTCTAAATCATACTACTTTCTGGCTGAAAGAAAACATCCTAAGCTAATTCTGGCGTAATTTATTTGGCAGTCTTTGTAGAATCCAATTTGGCCATAAATGTCTTTTGCGAATGTGTCAAATGCGGATTGCAAAATAAAATTGTGACACGGTCAGAAGACATTTGCACTCCAGTTTGCTTTTTTCTCTGCTGTTTTTCTTTGTGGCTAAAACCTTATAAGCCATATTCCACATTTGTAAACATTGTTGTTGGCCAGCATTTGGCTAATGGCCGGTCCCCGGTCCACTTCTCGGGCCTTTTTGGCCCTGACATTGGCCTGCGTGTATGTAAATGCTTTTTATTTTGTTATTATTTTGTTAACGCTCTTATCTCTGGGGTTCTATCTGCTCTGGTTGCGGTCTCATAATCCATGGAGCCTAAGCTCTTTAGGCCCTGCTCATTTTTAAAGCTTAACCAGATGTGTGCTATGTGTGGACCACATCAAAAGCAGAACACGCAAAGTTCTGCTATTTTCTGAGATTTTTTGCGGTCTGCCAAGTGATGTAATTTTTGCCTAGCTTAAAAACCCAAGCAGGTAGAGCAGTTGTATTTTGAGTTATTTTCGGTCCGCTCCAAACATAATCAATTGCAAAAGATACACAGAGCTGTCAGTGTCTCAAGATAGTTGGCATTGCTTATCTGCATTTGTGCACAACGAATGCGCCGTGTTTGTTTAATCTTCTTACAAGATCTCCAAGCGCTATTTGTTTAGGAAAGAGTGCGGGTTTGCGACTTAGATGAGATTGAACAAACGCACAATGCGATAAGTGCAGAGCACATAAGACAGCACAAGTGAAAGCTCAATAAAACTGCAGATTTATAATCGCATAATAATCTGCTCTGATTTTAAGGAGTTCTGTAAATCAGCTAAATTGCATAAGAGGTGGGTATTTTCAAAACAAATTTTGAAAAAGTATAACATGGTTTAGGTTAGTGGAAATGGGAAATGTGTGTAACACCCAGAAGGAAGCGTGGCAGACCCCACAAAGTGTATGTATTCTTGATCCGGACGAGGAGCTGAGTTGAGCCATTATCTTTATCTTTATCATCATCTTTATCTTTATCGATGTTGTAAATTACACTACGATCTTATATTATCTTTATCTTTATCATCATCTTTATCTTTATCGATGTTGTAAATTACACTACGATCTTATATGAAACAGCGAAGATATGCAAAAGACAATTTGCTCGACTGTTTTTATTAATGAAACACAAAGCACAGCATCTCCTATAGTCGGTTACGTGCGACAGATTCATTCTTACCAGTTTCCAATATTTTTACGTGTTTTAGTTTAGTTGTATAATCCCCATAATCTTTGCTTGTCTTTGATACACACTAAATCATGCACAGTTCATTTGAGATACGTATTTGAGCCTCTGCCTGGCTGGCATCTAGCTGTTTGCTCTTGGCTCTGGGCCAGAACAAACTGAGTGATTACCTGAAAACTCGCACACGCCGTTCTTTAGTAATACCTCTGCTCTGGGCTCTTGCCCCTGCTATTTGCCACACAAAGTCGTATGTGAGATTTGTGTCTGTTAGCAAATTGCCTGCATAATTTGCAACAAAATGTTGCCAAAATATTTGCGCAGTTGTTATGCAGTTGGTTTTGAGCTGATTTCTTGCCGCTGTCAATAGACTGGAAAAGGCAACAAAATGTCTATAAATTCCCGTTGACTTTTTGCACATTTGCCGAGAGAGAGAGACAGAGGGAAAGAAAGATTGCTCTGGCTGCTTTAAGAACAGATTTCTTGCTCGTGTTTTCTTGGCAACGCCCGTTGACACAAAATCGATGCAGCTTTTCTTTTTCGGGGTCAAGAGACATGTACTATATGCAGATGTTTATGTAAGGTGGTTGGGTTCAACGGCCCAAACACTTCCAAGTGCTGGAAAAAGACATTAAGACGAGTTCATAATTAGTCACACTTAAAAAGCCATTGGCCCTAAGCAGTTTGAGACCCGTTAGTGGACAGGCGAAATATGAGGCAGAGCCAAAAGGTAAAGACAAAAACCAAAAGCAAATGTAGTAAAAGCAAAAGCGGCAAAGTGGTAACTGGAGACCAGAGAGAGAGACTTATGACTAGGAAGCGCCAGTCAGGGCAATTGTACTCACTCGACCAGCGCACAAATGGAAAGCAAACAGCAATAAAAAAAATCTCTGCAAAAAAATAAAACAGTAGAAGGTGCCGATCAGTCGGGCGGAAGGCTACAGTCGCACGTAATCGACCATAGATGACCCTGTACTTTGTGTAACAACAATCGTTACAAATTGTATGTTGATATCTCGATGCTTCTTATCCGATTCAAATGTAATTCACAGCATCAATGAAGAATATCATAGGCTATGTATATTTCAAATTACAAGTCTGCCTCTTAAAAATTGGACATGATATGGGTTATGAAGGTTAGCGTGGGAAATGGGGCAGGTATTTAAAATCTAAAACAAAATTTACCTACTTACAGCATAGGAAAATCTACTTGTCTGTAGCTTTTATCATCTATAATAGATAATATATCTAGGTATTTATATGGACAATAGACAGACAGACAGATTTGCATGACAATATCGACTCAGCTAGTCGTCCTGATCAAGAATATATATAATTTGTAAGCCCTGCCACACCTTCGTCTGCCTGTTACACACATTCTACATTTACCCAAACTTAATAGACTCTTTGGTAGCCCTTTAAAGTACAGGGTCTAGAAACTTGAAACAGAAAACGGAAAAAGCACAGTAAAATAGATAGATGGAAAAACTTGGTACGTGCCCAGGCAGCATATGCCTGGACTTTTGCAGATACTCGTACTACAACTGCACCCGGCCAGTGCCATGGCAAACTCTATGGTATAAACTCTTGATATGCTGGACATGGCCAAGCCTCGCTGCACTCGACTGCAGTTGGCCAAAAGGGCCTCGAGTCGTATTCGTATCTGGAGCAGAAAACAGAAATCTTGCCATGGAATGTGGGAGAAATGTGTGTACATTTCCACTGGGTGAAATGTAACTCTATCTCAGTGCAGAAATTATGTTCACTATTTTCAAAACGACCCTCGCAAGAGCGGGAGAGAGAGAGACCCCAATCGGAATGAACCGCAAACAGAATTGTTGGACCCACGTAAACAATTTCAATAAATTTTACGTTCAATGTCAATTTATTTTGTGCCGCGTTTCAATTTGACGGCAGAGCAACAATAACAAAAAAATAATAACACAACTAGAACACACAACGAAAACAGATTCATATTCGCATGCTACACATTTAGTGTTTTTGCAACAAATTAAAAAAATCAAATAAATGCAAAACGAAATGTGTAAAAATGTAAAAATGTTGCCTCTATGGCTGAATGCGCACAGTGGTCTTGAGTTGTGGTCAGAGCAGGGAGAGCTGGGGCTAGAGGGAACTCATGACAAATACCGATTTACAAAGGGGGCAAGGGAGATGTTAGAGGTTGGAAATAGTTCAGAGAGAACAGTAAACATAAAATATACGAAAAACAAATGCAGAGATCAACTGGCAACTTGTGTTATTTAGATGAAAACCGCATTTACAAGTTTAGCTGCAAATTTAGAATGAAATAAAAACTAGGATTTAAACTGAAGTGGATTTTAAATTTAAAGGATTTTTCTATGATATTGTTTAGCAGCATTTAGAAATTTATCAGTAAATTTAATACGAACAACAAATTGAAAGGATTTAATAATATATATAAACCACAAATAAATAAAATGTATTATATTTATTTTTTTTATTAATGCATACTGTGATTTTTCTAAAGTTTAGTTGCCTAAATATGGGTATTTAAATTAAGCAGATTTTTAAAGAATATTGTTTATATTTTATACGCAAATTCTTAACTTTGTAATGTAAATTTTCAAGTTTAAATAACTGTGTTTAACTTTTAAAATTAGTTTTATTTAAATTTAATTTTATTATACATTTATTTGAAATGTTTATAGTCAAATAATAACTGTAATATTTATTATATTTATTGCTTCAATTATATTGAAACTGTAGTTTTCCTAAATTGAAATTATTCTTACAGTTCGTGCATAAAAAAGTCAGCTTACTCTACACAATCAGGGGAACTTCAATACTTAAGAATGGCAGCAATTATGAGCTCATAAATTAGCGCATAAATAGCAACACCAAAAATAAAACGCTAAGAACACACAGCTGAAATAATCAACAGAGAAATGGGGGATCGTAGGGGGCTGGAACGTAGGTAAATAAATGGAGAAATAAAATAAATAATACATATTTTAGGGTTAAGGCAAAGAACTGCAAGCGGGTAATTCGACTCGAATTGCCGCCAAGCACGCATCGAAAATCGTTGAATAAACAGGGGAGGGGAGGCAGTGGCAAGTGGCAAGCACACACACAATGTGGCTGCTTATCTGCCAAGTCAACAAAAACAACAAAATAGAATCTAGAATATATAGAATATAGAGCGAACTCCCCCACGCTCGACCCATTAGCCTCACTAAAAGTAAACTAAACTGGCAGACAGACAGCGACAGTCTAAAGGCAGCGACAGACACGCAAGAAATGCGTAAAAATAAAAATGAAGCAACATAGAAAAATAAAAAAAATAAAATAAAACAGCAGAAGAGGAAGAGAAAGAGGAAGATGTACAAAAGAAATCACACTCGTGCAACCCCCTTCATAGGACACAAGCCAAAAAGCAACCTCAGGAAAGAAACGCAAATGTTTTTCATTCATAAAGCGAGGCAAGAGAAACTTTAGCGGAAAATATGCGCCACAATAAAATATACAAATAAATGGCCAAGCTTAATGCAAATGGAGGTAGGGGAAACACACACACACACACATAGTCATACACACAGGGGTTGCATAGGCGCAACTACAAGAGCCTCAGCTCATTTCCAGTTCTCATTCCCTTTTCCATTCCCATTCCCATTCCCACTCGTTGTCCCTGCTTCACAGGTCCAGGTTCAGGTTCTCAGCTGTTACGCTAGGGAATTTCCAGTTGTAGGGCACCAAATGGCACACAATAGTGCAATTTTTGGCAATGTTTGGGCTGAGCAGCCATTTTAGGGGCAGGGAGGCTTGCCTTCTGGGTTAAGCAAATCAAATGCAAAAGCAAATGTGTTGGAAATTTCTGCGGAAAATTTGCTGCTGCCACGGAAAACTTTGAGTACCGAAAGCCTAATGCCTTAAAGCTGCAAGTTATGTGCAGATCAAAGGGAAAAATCTTTAGTATAAATTTTCTTATGATATACTTATGTATGGTTATACATATCTCAATCTTAAATTTTAATTTATACTTTAGTATTACATCCTTAATTTCTTTGTTGATTTCTGTTGTAAAGTAGACATAAAACAATTAAATAATTGGATATATAAATATTTAAAAAATAACAAATAAATAAATAAATAAAGATTTTTTTTCTTATTTGATCCCGAAAAGTTAAATTTCAGACTATAATTAAATTTCTCATTTTACAAGATTTTTTTGTACAGGGGGTTGAAAGCAGGTCAGTCAAGACAAAGAGTTTTATTGTAGAACTTTCAATTTGTATGTCCAGAGATAATGATATAGAAAATATAAACAAAGTTATATATGAACTATATTTTCATGTACAGCTAATAAACTAGAATACTTCTTCTTTGTAAACCCGAAAAGTTTGCTCAAGTTCCAATTTAGTTATGATTTATGCACTGCAAATAACCCAGTTTCGTTGCCAAGTGTTTTAATCAATTAATGCGCTCAGTGTAAAGTGATATATCACAATTAAGCGATCCGGAACACTTTGACCTATAATTCAGCGGCGAAACCGAAAATAAAACTTAAACTGTAAAGTGCAGCCAGCTGCAACCGAGTCGAGGGAGAAATTTCTGTACTTTAATGCACTTTGATAGATTGCATTCGGTGGGCAGTGAAAGAGACAGATAGAGAGAGAGAGAGAGAGAGAGAGAGAGAGAGAGGAGAGTGAGTGAGAAGGCAGCAGAGTCAAGTAGAGCAGTGTGTTAATTTTTATATGGCAACATGTAAATTGAGCCAAATTGATGTAGAGTGCGTGGCCAAGTGGCAAGTGGCAAGTGTGAAAGAGCTGATCTCAAGAGAGAAGATCACATTTGATCTTGATGCTGGCCAATAAACCTAACGGTCTGAAAGGCAGCAGAGCTTGGAGCACTAAGTATGGAGTATATTTAGTATATATACTAATTAGCTGAGCTTCAATTTGATTAGATCTTGGCTCTGTAGCTTCTTCCTTGTCTTGTGCTGCCTTCGACATTAGCAAATTTCTTTGGAAATCTTTGGAACAATGGCAGAAGCATAAAATTTGCATATTACATCAACATGTTGCATGTCTGCAGTGTGTTGTAGCTGCCACGAATTGTTGCATATATGCAATTGAGTCAAGTGCCCCCTCTGTCCCTCGCAGACTCCGCCCCTGCGCGCTAAACGAGCCATGGCAACAAGAAATAAAAGCAAAACAGCAAATGCATAAAATGTAGATACGCCTGAAGACCTAAGACGCAGCTCATCAGCAGGCAGCAGCCGCATTGCAATCAGCGTTTATTGTGTGAATACTATTCACATCGAGTGAATGAGTGCACTGAGTGTATGCGTG
Source organism: Hypselothyrea guttata (assembly GCA_035045125.1). Taxonomy (NCBI): domain Eukaryota; kingdom Metazoa; phylum Arthropoda; class Insecta; order Diptera; family Drosophilidae; genus Hypselothyrea; species Hypselothyrea guttata. Next base: position 718,206 of record JAWNNJ010001762.1, on the reverse strand, counting down.
AGTAACTCGGTTAGCAACCTGCAATCTTTGTGGGGGGCTTTTTAGCTTGTTTAATAAATATTTCATATATTTAATAAGCGTACTATCCATGCCCCCTCAGCTCCCCTCTCTGCTCGTGGCCCTTTTCATGTAAATATAATTTCATGCTGCAGAGTTTAATTGCCATTTCCCGTTTTAATGAATTGTTTATGAAATAAAAAAGGCAGCTACAAACATGCAGCCATATCAAAAGTGCACAGTGGGCAATTTTCTTCTTATTTCTGACATCAATTAAAAACAAATTTTAAAATATTTTGAATTTGACATAATAACATCGAAGGGCATACTTTATTTATAATTGATAACTCAATCAAATTTATCAATTCTGCATTTTTAATTTTGAATTTTTAATTTTTTAAACCATATATAAGCTGTTTGTTTAAAAAATTCCGAAAAAAGTAACATTGCAAATATTTTCTTTATTGTCTTTTCAATACTGTTATTAACACTTTTTTCCGCATATTGACAATATGCAGCACAAGCCCAGTTTAATCTTTTTTGAAAGGAATATTATTTTTTAATTTTACCGTACATGTTTGAATAAATTAAGAAATATTTGTAATTTTTTTTTATTATTTTTTTCATTATTTATAAGCAGATAGAAGAATTTTAAATTTATATTGTATTAATATTCTATCAAATTGTTCTGTTATTTTTCAAATAATACTAATTCGATGTTAATGCACTGATTTAAGCGATCCATACGATTTTTAAAATAGGATCTTTAAGAAGTTAATGCAGGTGGGCATGGACCGATTCAATTAACATTTTTTCCACTTATTCTTATTGCTAATATGGTACAATTTTATCTGCCCAGATGTTTAGCCATTGATTGCTAGTTTATTTTTTTGCCAGAAAAAAGGGAATACAGCCCACTGTGCACTGCTGTGGGAGCAAAGGCAACCTGGGTCATGGCAATAGCAACAACAACAACACAAAATACAAACAAATATACACACATATGTATATTTATATACACACATGTGTGTGTTTTTAAGCTGGGGCCAATTGTTGTGCCCATTTTCATTGCTTCCGTTTGCTGCTACTGCAGTTGCAGTTGCACTTGCCAAAAGGCCAGCAGCTGGGGGCAGGGAGACACAGAGAAAGAACGGGGAGGGGAGGGGCAAATGCAATTGTTTGCATGACTAACGGAAATCGTTTTCATTTGTTTAGCGCTTCGCTTTGTAGCTGCATATAGCTTCCTCTCGCCCCTCTCCGCTATTCCCTATTCTCCTCTGCACCCTCCTTATCTCATACTCTCCGGCGTATTACGCTAGCGCCAAGCGGTTCGCGACAAGGGCATGACTTTTAAAGGCAAAGCTGACCGCATATCAAATGGGTAAGGAGAGAGGAAGCAGAGGGGGAGCAGGGAGAGCATTACTTTGTATGGTGTGTACTGGGGGGTTAGCCTTGGTCGTAATACCCACTGGATAGTGTGCATTACGGATAATAATGTGCAGGTATTTATGGTATGACAATACCACTATGACAGAGCTCACAAATGACGCTATTATAAAGAGAAATATTTATTAATAACATAAAAAATATCTAAAAATAAATAAATAAATAATAAATCTGTTTAATCATTTATTTGCTTTTCAATAAAGTAAATAAAAGTGATAAACGTAAAAATAATCCTTTCAATCATTTATTGGTTTTGAAATGTGGTAAATTTAAATGATATTGAGTAAGAAAAAAAAATTCTATCAAACCATTTTATTTTACTTTTTGTTGTATTTTTGATTTTGGTAGATTTTGTTTATTTATTGTATAAAACAATTCTAAATTCGATTTTTTTACTATATTTGCTTTATTAACAGAACTTTAAATTTTGTATAATATTAAACAAATTTAATTTAATGTTATTCAATCATAATTTCATTTTGTATTGCGCTCACATTAATTTTTTTAAATTTTTATATGACTAAACTGTTTAATTTATGAATTTAATTTATATTAATATTCGATTCACTTATTTTAACTTTATGATTTAATTTTCGTTTTATTGTAATTTGTTTTGTATTTCATTTATATTTGTTTCAAGTTTCCATGTATTTTAAACGCAATTTATAGCATTCATAATGTTGCTAATGTTTTATTTTTACACAACAATGAAGCCTATATATAATAACATTTTATGAATTATTTTCCCTCTTGATAAATTTCGAAAAAAAAACTCTTGCGCAATTTATTGCTCAATTTGAAAAGAATTACCATGATTCATCGTATTATTTCGGAATAAATTTCCAACGCATCTACAGAAATAACTTAACTACCTCAACAAATTGTCATAAATATTCAAGTGAATTAAGTTAGTCAACATTATCAACTAAATTGCCATAAAAATTACGAAAATCGTAATTTTGTTATCAAAAATGCCGGCGTCTATTGCAGTGTGCCGTTAACGTTATCAGGCAGGAATGTGTTCAAGTAGCGTGCCAGCTATAAGGTTGACATCATACACACTTACTAAAAAAAAATAAAAAAAAATAATGAAAGGAAAATATGAAGTAAACGCAAATGAAATTTAAATTGTTGACCAGGCGTTGCCGCTGGGTGTTTAGAAGCCGGGGGGTATGCAGTATGACATCATAATGGCTTCGACTGGGTGCTCAGTAATTTGGGGTGTGTGAGTGTGCGTGTGTGTGAGAGAGTGTGTAAGTGCGAGAGTGTGTAAGTGTGCGAGGGTGTTAAGTGTGGGCCATGTGCTAAGTGCATGTTGTCAGCGCATAGCAAAAGTGCTAATAAAAATAATAATATTGTGGTAAAACTTGAAGCGAAAACAGCTTAATAATATTATACAAAAGTCCACAATTTCCTATATATGTAACTATTCGAGTAAATTTCAATATATACGCCCTGAACTTTATTTGTTACATTCCAAAAAAGTTAAAGAAACAAGACCAATTTTAAAATTACAGGTATCTCAGCATTATAGCCCTAAAATATTTAAATTTATATCAATTTAATTACAAAATAAAATATTTATAACAATTTAAATACAAAAAAATATAGAGAAAAAACCAAAATTTCAAAATTAAAATATTTACAATATTTATAACCTGAAACATTTATATGCTCTTTTATTTAATTGCAAAAAATAAAGAGATATTTGTTTATTTAATTCTGTATATTATTTAAAGTTTAGCAGGTTACAAAACATATAAATAAATAATTATATATTCAAAATTTCAAGTAAATCTTAATATATACGCCCCTAAACATTAATATGCTCTATTATTTAAGCAAAAAGAAATTGAAAAAATTATATTACTTTAGTTGTGGCAAATTGGCAAATTTTAATTACAACAAATTTTCGTATTTATTTCTGTTTTTTCGTACACTCCCAAACAAAACAAAAACGAAAACCTCCAATAAAAACATTAAACACTCTGTACTCTGTCCTGCGTCTTTCCCCAAAACACAATCACAAACAACAACAACTACAACAACAACAACAACAAACCCCCAAACACAAAATATATGTAAAAATATATAGAAAGACGTGGCGCCGTGGCATCAGATGTGGACGCATATGAAACGCCTCTCACACGCCTCCAAAGTCAACTCCACGAGCAGCCTGACAGCCCAGAAAACCGACGTGGGCGTTGGCCATCATCACCTGACCACAGCAACAGCAACAACAACAACAACAACAACAGCCGCTTTTAAGCCAACAACAGTGACTACAGTTCACGGTGGAACAGGCAACAGAACAACAGCAACAATGCCTGGAAAGTGCATTTTGTTTCCGGATAGGACGTCCTCACTGAAAAGCTCCATGTACACGCAACAGGTCTTCTTCAGGCCCGATATGGTAGGCTATCCCTACATATGCAAGTGGTTCTACTTTTGGCATGGTTATGGCATTATCCGTAGTATAGTTACCTTGGTTTTGGTCTATATGCAGTTGCTGTTCGAACTGCAATCTTTTCCCATTTCTATTTTCGGCTTGTTTACATTTTGTAGTTTGCACACAAATTTATTTTTAGCAATTTTCCTGCATATTTTGAATTTCTATACGCTGCAGTTTATGGTTATTGGTTTTTCCCACTTTTCACATTTGGCTTGAATCTAAATTTGCAACATTTTTCAACTTTATAGCTTTAAGTTATGCTCGAGCTGAGTTCAAGTCCAAACTTTATTAAGATTGCAAACATTTGCACAAGCTCAACGTTGCATTAAATGCAATGCATATAAAACGTAATAATAGCCAAAATAATAATAATGATAATAATAATAATAATGAAACTGAAAATGAAAATGAAAATGCTAAGCGTTAAGCTCCCTCCAGTCAACAAAATGCCAGCAATCGAGTTTGCCAAGGCAACCGAAAAGCGTTCAAAAGCGCAACATCGCAAGCATAACTTTTCTATGCATGCAAACTTGGCTTTTATGGTTTTCAGCTACATATACCTTACAAGTATAAGTAGAATATTATGTAGCTGCTTATATACTATTCTGATTCCAGCAGAAGTGCAGTAAAAATGGCTTTAAACTAAAGCAAGTTTCAAGCAAAAATATAATCAAACAATTTATAAGAAAATCTCGAACAACATAAACATCATCAATAAAATTCAAAAAACTTCATTAATTTCTTTAAAGTAGAACAAGATAATAAAAGTTTAATTAAAAATAATTTTTATTTTTTTATTTTTTTGCGGCATTTATGAAGAAAATATCCAAAAATCTTTACGATTTTTCCAGACATTTGTATATACACGTATAATACATTTAAGCTGCTAATTTAATGGAAAATTAAATATTTATTTTATTATTTCAATTTTGTTTAATTTTAAGTGCCAGCAATTGGTGTTTGGTAGCTTAATACGTTAATATTAAAGTTATAATGATTATCCAAACTATTCACTCTTTTCATCCTTTTTTTAATAAAATATAAAATTCTAATTGTGATATATAAAGAATTATTACATTGTACCCAATATTTGGACGATTTTTGCTATTACTTCCCAAAAAAGTAAATATTTATTGAATTGTATATAATTTAAAAAAAAATTTGTAGGTCCACTCATTTAGGTTATTAAGTTTTCGAAATGTTCTGGAATTATCAGAATTTTCATGCACAATGAAATCAACCTAATAACATTATTAAATCGCATGAATTCTATATAAAATTTTAGCTATTATTTTTTCAAGTCATTAGGGATAAACGCACGCCCCCTTCGTAACATTCTCCACACTTCAAATGTCAGCATGAAAAATGGCCAGTGTGCGCTTAATTCGATTCCTATACTAAGTATGCCAGTTACGTGTCGGCCATAAACTATGGATAAATCAGCTCAGGGTCATACCGTTGGCTGCTGCCAAAGCGTGAAATACAAGTATAAACAAAAGCTTGTCACCCAAGAAAAACAGAATGTGTTGGGCTGTGTGAGAATGACACAGCGTGAAGGTGTGGGCCCAGTTCACAGATTTGGTCTATGCCAAAAGGTCGTCATATGCAAATTGCTCTTTAGATCTACATGCGACTATATAAAATTTTATTTAATGATAATGCTGCTTGTAATGCTCGTATTTTGTGCATTCAGCTGACATTTTGTCCACTCGCTGGTAAAAAAAAAAAACAACCATAAGGAAAACCGGCTAAGCTGCAGCCGGCCGCCTTCGTTTTTCTTTTGTGTATAAGTTTTTCAATATCAAGACACATTTAAAGCTTCATTAACATAATTGATGCGCCATTGATGCGGCTCTGCGAGCCATTATATTGTCTTCGGAGCAAAACGCTGAGCAGGTTTTCCGGCAAACAGCAAACAACTCAGAGCCAAGGCGCAGTCGCAGTATTGTCTCATGGCTTGGCTCGATGCGAACCGGTTTAGAGCTCTTGTAAACCATGAGCAGCTACCTGCCTCCGGCTCAGTCTCAGTATCAGTCTCTGCCTCAGTCTCTGCCTCAGTCGTAGTATCAGTCTCTGCCTCAGTCTCTGCCTCAGTTCCAGTCGCAACTTCCAACCGAGTCTCAGTCATATAATGAGCTGTGTCTGCCTGGAAGATTCGCTTTGTGTCCATCTAATTTTATTTTTTGGTTTTTTGTGGCCGAGTCGTTGTAGACTATAATTTTCAATTTCATTTTGATTTGCTGACGGTTTGTCTGACACGAGTGGAAGTCAATAAAAGTAGAACATGCTTTGCTCTCAGACTTTCCAGCTCTTAATGGGCACATCAAAAGCCAAGCCAAAACATATTGCAAAGTGCTCAGGAAATTGCTTAGGCTATCTGGCATTTAGAGAGTTGGAGTTGTTTTACATTTGACTACCGTTTCAGCAAACAAATTATCATTTCAAGTGCCATTATCTCGTTTAATGCGTTTATAAATAGTTTGCATTTGGCTTAGCAGCAATTTGTAAGAGCTTAAGCATAAACAACGTTATAGTTTTGAAATTCCATCAAATTAAATACAACATTTGGATAAAGTTATTTAACAAAAAAAAAAAAAAAGAAATACTGTCTAATACTGGTTTCTTGTGATATAAATAAAACTTAATACTACCTTAAGAATCTGTTAGAATAAAGAATTAAAAGAATAGAAAATAAAGAATCTAAATTCTACATTTTACAAGCGTTTTAAATCGAAATTCTTTTTTTCACATTTTATCGATAATAAATAAAAGTTTCGACCCTTTCAAATTGATTAAAACCAATCCATTGTTTCTTCTTTTTTTTTGTGAATCAAGCGCCAAGAAAAAGAAACAAACCTTCATGGCAGATTCATCAAAAGCCTGTAATTAAAAGCTAAAAGCCGCTAGATTCTTTCAAGCCCTAGACAAAAGCCGGCAGAGAGCTCTTTCGATCAGTCTTCGCACAAGTTGTAAAATACGCCGGTAATTACAAGCATTTCGCCAACGGGCGAATTCTCTGTGAGATAAAACAACAACAACAGTCTCCACTTGGCTATTAATTATAGGTTCATCTGTCTGAAATGTGGGCAAATGTTGAAAAATCTCAAATGAAATTTGCGGCGCATGCGTGCGTTTGACTTGCATTAAATGTCTAAGCGATATCAATCAAGCATATTTTTTACATGCCATGACTATAAAATTCGATTTGATTTTCATGCGAATCAGTAAAGAAAAGCACATAAAGGCACGAAGGGCAAAGACGAATGTAATATACACTTGCTGAAGAACTTTTGAAAATAGAGCCAGGCAAATTCTGTAATATTGGTTCTTTAATAACTTTTGTGTTTGTTAACCGATATTAAAGAGCTTTTTAGACTAGTTAAATATAATGGTAGAGAATAAATATTTGGAATAACAACATCACATGTTCAAAATTACGCTTGTTATTCGGATTTTAGCGATAAGTGTGTAAGAAACGAGTGGCATCCACCTTAAGAAATACATTTGATCTGCTTACCGTATACATCTATCTATTTCCTGAATATAGTTGCTATAGCTCTTAAGGTTTCCAAGATCTTAGCGCTTATACAGACAGACAGGACGACATGTTAAATATACCATCCCTTCTTCTGTCTGTTATAAACATTTGCACAAAGTTATCAAACCAGTTCTTACACATTTTTAATGGGTACAGGGTATTATGCAACCTCAGAAAAGCTGTGCTTAGATTTCGGCTGTTTTATGCAATTCCCTTGTATAACTGGCTGTAATACCCTGGGCAAGGGTATCAGAAGAAGTAAGCTTCGTTGCCTTCTGGGCAAACAGGTTCCTGAACGCAGACAAAAAGCAGCCGCAGGCCATGCGCCGCATTAATAACATAAATGGCAACGCCACAAAGGGAATATATACAGGCAGATAAATATATATATAAACTCGGAGATATATAGTACATGCTCTGTCGTTTCATGGCAGTCATACACAATGCAATCTATGTATATAGAGAAGGCAATTTATTGTTGCGCCCAGTAAAGTGCACAAGTCAAGATTGGAGCAGGAGTCGGATCCAGAGACATCGGCTAAGCTGCTACGACATAAAATTCAATTCAATGTCATTTTTCTAGATTTTTTGCTTGCCTTCTGCTGGCAGCGTCTTAAAATCATATTTGATATTCAATATATGCCTGCAGGCCGTGCCAGGCATATGCTATGGCCCATAGCCTGGATATTGAATGCAATATAAATCAGCACTAAAAATCGAGAAAATCGAGACAAGTCGGCCAAAGGAGGAGCAGAAATTGTTCGTAGGAGCGGAAGTTAAATTTAAAGAGCGCAAAAATGTTTATAGAACAATAGCATATTCAGTTCCTACTGCCAGCTGTTTTTCTCCAACCGAACAATGGACCTGGGCATTTCCACTTGTTTTCCCTCCATTTTCCCTCCGCTCTGCTGCCGTTGCCAATGCCGTGTGCAATTGTCCCTTTGGTAAATGTCAACCCAGCGGCAGTTTTTCGACGTTTTACCATTGGCATTTACCATTTACCATGGTTCGTTAGGGTTCTGTGTACAATTGTTTGATATTTTCCTCGGTTTTCCTTTCGTTTTTTTGTGCATTTTTCATACAACATTTACTTGCAACAGTTGCAATAGCAAACGTTGACACAAAGTTGCCGGCTCTGATATTAATTTTGATATTCCTTTTGCCTTTGCGTTTATTTATTTTGATTTCGCTGTCAATTGTCGTTAGCTGAAGCTGCATTGAAATTGTGGCCAGCCACATGTTGCAATGTTGTCAGTATTTAATTAAAATTGCAGAAAAAATGCAAGAAACTCCAGCACATTTTTTCATGGCAAATATGGTAAAAACCAACACAGTTTGCAGATGGTTTAATGCATATTTGATGTCTTTCTTTGCTGACATGCGAACTATTTAAAATTTGTTTTAAGCAATTTGCCAATACAAATCAAAGTTTATTTTAAGCACTACAAATCCGTAAATAATTGATAATCTTTAATTTTTCATAAATAAATAAGAAATTTATTTGTATACATGGAATCGTCATGGGAAATAGGTATATGTGCATTAAAAACTGCACTATTATGTAATATTATGCCTTATCAATATAATAGAAAATCGATTATTAATAAGCGATTTTTACATAAAATCAAATAAATTAAGTTAATGCAAAAATGTCTTTACTATTATACGCAATGATAAACAATAAATATTTATAAAATAATTCATACTCAATATTATTAATTAAATATTATTTTTATAGATTTTTTAAAGTTTAAAATTACTTCTAGGCAATTACTGCATGATGTTCTTAGTTAGTAAAATATTAAAATATATCAATACTCAACATCATCTCATCTCTCTGACATTCTTGACTCTTTCTCTCTCTGCAAATGTCTCACTTTCCTCATCTCTCTCTCTGCCTCTAGGGCTTCTCTCAGTCAACGCCTTTTGTGTGGCTGCACTTCAAAGTTGCCGCTGTTCAAGCGAGCACAAAACACCTCAGACCTCAGCCCTCAGCCCTCAGACCTCAGACCTCGGACGTCGGACCTATTCCCGAAGCTCACCCACTTTCATTTATTGGTCTTCTAATTAGCGGCATGACCTTAATCACTTAAGAGTTTACATAATACCCGGCTGCCCCCTGCCAAACTGGAGCAACTCCCACATGTGGGCAACGCTAATTGTTTGGCTCGGGTTTGACCCCAACCCCTTCTCAGTTCTCAGTTGAACCCGTTCAATTGTGCGGCGCCTAATGAGAGCAGTTTTTAATGACGTAATTAAAACACAAATACTTCTGGCAGCTGATAAATTGTGCTTTAAGACAGATAAGATAAGGCAGCTGATAAGATCTCGCTGGCAGGTTGCGTAGTCTCTTGCTCCAAATGGAAATTCAAAGTCAACAGAAAATGCCAAATACAAACTAAATTTACCATAACAAAACCTGAAGCAGGTTTTGGGCCACGCGCAATAGAAATACTTAGCCTTATTTAGACGCCTCTCCGAATTTGGCTAGGCTCACGAAATACTAGCTCGAAACAAGGAATTCGAGTTTCGTGATCTTTTTTGTGCTTTTTTGGAGGTGACAATTCAAATGTTTGGCTGTCAATGGGAATTACTTGTAATTTATGTATTTTATGGTTTGTTTGCCCACAACTTGTGTTTCTATGTGGGTTGCAACAACTCAGAATAGATACGAGTTAATGGCCAGATAGATGGGCTCTTCGCTTCCGCCTTTCAAATCCATCAAAAGCATCAATCGCATCGACCACACCAATTAGCTGACAAATTACAGACGCCAGCAAAAGAAGGGAATCCCAACAATGCCGTGCTCTGTGCTCAGTCCCCAGATAATGCGATCCATTCAGGGTCAATGTGTTGCATGTCATTTACACCACTCCACATGCTGCAGCCACCATCAAAAAAAGAAAAAAATCTAGATGAAAGTCGCATGGTATAAACAACAAATGCATCGTTGGCATGGATCGTCTGACTTTGTTTTCTATATACAAGTATAATCAACAAATAATTTTATGATAATGCTAATAACAGCTCACATATCGCATTCAGCTTCAATTGAACCCTTTCCGACTGTCTGCCCTTCTCCCACAAAAGCGGAAGTGTTGAACTAATTAAGGCCTGCAGCCTTCAACAGTTCGATGGCCTACACTCAAAGAAAAATGCTGCAAAAATTCTAATATATATTTCTCAGAAATCTGTATATTAACAAATCGACTATAAAACTTTAGCGCTAATTTATTTTTAGCTATTAACAAATTCGCAAACAAAAATAACTACAAAAAGTTCTTTTATAATTTATATTCCGAGTGTACGATCAGCGGGCACTCTATGGCATTTTGTTCGCACTTAATTAAATGTCCAACTGTGTGAACAAATATATATACATATGTATATAGATAATGTATCTGTATCTTTAAGTGACGCGGGCAAGGCTTGGTGATCTGGCAGTAAATTGAAATTCACATTAGGATACTTGGTGCACATGGCTTGTTCTTGCTACAAATTATGCATATAAATCACTTAAATTTATATTTAACTCAAACGCCAATTAATCATGATTATTCTGCTCTTTCTTTCCAGGTAAGTGTGATTACTTCAACACAATTGATTCAGCTATTTACGTAAGTTGTATTAAATATATATTTATTGTATTATTTTGGGAAAACCTATCACATAGTACATATGTACCGAATTAGAATTCCCAAGAACTACCAGCTCTGACTTATTTTGCGGTACCTTTGGGTTCCCACTTCCGTATCGCAGAGCTTATCGATAATGCATTGTGAGTAATTGTTAGCGAGGAAACACTTGAGCTGATAGCACAGTTGAGCTGGGAAAGATATCGCGTGAATACATTTGATTTTCATGTATTTATTTCTGAATTTTGATTAATTGGGTGGGGCGACTTAAGCATGCAGGAAGTTGTTCGCAAGCATGCAAAGACCCCAGAATGAGGAAGAGCAGAAATGTTTAATTGGAGTGGGCATAATGGACAGAGTGTGGGAGATAATCAATTTGGCAGCGTGCAGCAAAAGAGAAAGGCAAAGCAGATCACAGACAAAAGACAAAGAGGCAAGTGCAGCAAAAGAGAGTCAAAAACTATAATCAGCGTGGTGTAAACGATGAACACAAGCTGTAAAACCAAGCAGTAAGCACGGAGCAGACCAGTCGGACGTAACCGAAAGTAGGAGACTCAGTACTTTGTTTTTCAATAAGCACTGTATCATACAGAGAGACAAGGAATCAACCCCCCAAGTTTAGAAAATTGTTTGTTGCATATCTACGCTGTTTCTTTACCGATCGAAATACTTGTGATCAAGAGTATATTCTATGTAATATATATAATGTGGAGTCTGTGACACCTTCTTCTGGGTATTACACACTTTTCCCACTTACACCTCCCTAATAGACCCTCTAGGAAATATTCTGCAGGGATGTATTAGGAAGTGATTTTTACAAAATTCGACATGCATATCTAATTTTTATGTTACTTCTAGGCATCTAGTTTGTGGGCTATAAATATAAATTATTAGCCTCTTGTATGCTTCTTTCATAAAGTTTCTTGGAGCATAACTAAGCCAATATTATTGGGCAACAAATGCGCTTTCGTCAAGCTCCCAAATGGCAAAGCATCGATTTGGGGTCGAGACCAAGCAGCGACTTTCACATGCTTCTCTCTATTTCTCTTCGTTTCTCACTCTGCCTCTCTCACTCTGCCTCTCTCTCTTCTGTTGCATTAAATTTGGTTTATAGCCTCACGATCTTTGTGTTCAGCTTTAACATAAATTAGCAGAAGAAGACGCTGTGCGGCTTTTGCAAATTACTTTCATTTTCAGCGCACCCGATGAGTTTCTGTGGCGTTGTGTTGCTTTTAGAAATTGACAGTGAAAATTGCATTAGACCGACTCGTAAATCGTGAACACTGCCTTGCTTGGCTAACAACTTGGCGACAATCGGACAAACTGGCAGACTGACAAACTGGCAAACTGACACACTGCCAGCTGGCTTTAAATGTAAGTCCATGTCGTGGACAGCTGAGGATTTCGTACACCTCTTCCTCCAACTCCCACACGAACCGAAGCTCTTAGCTCTGAGTGTGTCATGCAAATTGTCGTGCACAATATACGTCCGTCTGTCCTTCTGTCGGTTTGTCTATTTGTCTGTAATTTGATATTGTCATTAGTTTCGTGTGCGCACTCGACTGTGTGTAGTGAGGAGAACCGACTCTCGGACAAGGAAGTATCTCTGTATCTCTTACACATGCCACGACGAAGCGCTGCACTTGACAGCCACTATTATGTTACTCTCGAGTGGGTGGAGCTGGCAGGCTTTTCCTATGCATTATGCATGCCATGACGCTCATTAGTGTGGCTTGTTCAACGCATGACAGAGAAAGAGAGAGAGAGAGAGGAGAAGGCTGACTGCTTTTAATGGGCCAAAAAGAACAATAGTCTGAAATTGCCCGGGGAGGCCAGATTCAGTCAACTGGGCAAACCCCAATGCCAACATGGCTCTCTTTGCTCTCTAACTTTCCATTGCCACGCACAGCTGCCAAATTAGCTGGAAAATCTCAAGTCTACACTTTCATAATTTTATCAAATTGACACTGTTTGCTCTTCTTTCAGACCCAGTACTTTAAAAAGTTCAAAGGGGTCTGTTAAGCTGGCGAAAATAGCAAATATGTGAAACACACAGAAGAAAGTATTTAAATTATAATTATATTCACCTAGATCTCGCAAATTATAAAAGCTATATACACCATTTTAAGAATTCGGTTTCTTACATATATCTCTCCCTTTAAGCGCAGAAAACCGCAGCTTATCAAATTATTATATTATTGATGATGTAAATTGCATTGCGAACGGAATAGAAACAGCAAAGATATGCAACAGGCAATTTGCTCGACTGTGTGCTATTGAAACACAAAGTACTGGGTGGTTTACTGTCGGTTACGTCCGACTGCAGCATTCTGTCCTAGGTTTTTTTTTTTGCTTTTTGTCTCAATGACAAAACTTTTAAATGGATTCGCCTTTGAGCGATTGCAGCAAGCACTTAACTCGAATAATGTCAAATGTCAGTTTTTTTCGTATTTTCTTAGTTTTTTATTCTTTCAAGCTCTTCCAAAATATTGCCAAAGACAGCCCAAAGCATAAGATGAAAAGCAGCGAGAGCAAGAGCGACGAGCGCCTTTAAGTGCCGCGTTAGCACAGAAATTATCTATGTCTTTAAATGAAGAATGACATATTTAGTGGGCCATTGAAAATGGCAATTGAGTGGGGGCCAAGTCGAAGCAGAGCCAGAACGAGCCTAAGCAGCAGTAGAAGAAGTGTTGACAGTTGGCTGTAAACTGTTGAAATGTGAAAGCAACTAATTGGATAGAGTACTCAGACCCTCTTACCCCTCAGACATTTGGAAACAGCCCAAATACTAAATGAAATGCTCGACATCGTGACTGATAGTTCTACGAGTACCCGCAAATGTTTCGAATATTGTGCAGGCACTTTAACTAGTTAAAACTTCCTCTTCCTATTTGTATTTGTATTTAATTAATATTTAAGTAAATCACAAAATTCCAAAGCAATGACTGCATGATTTCATAACGCATTTAAAGCTGACTAAAGAAATTCGGCGAATGAATACTATACTATGCTTTCGAACTGCAAACATTAATCAAAATTAATTTCAATAAAAAAACATTTATGACAGTGTTGCATAATGCCAGGGCTTGTTAAGGCCGGCAGGTGTCAGAAGACCGTTAAGCGAGATGACCAAACAATGCCAACTGATTCAATTCAATATGAATAGGCAGCATAGATACATTTGTATCTCGTGCAGTCTGTTTACGATTGGCCATATTAACAAAATTTATGAACTCGTCTGCCAAGCGAGACCACAAAAAAACACACATTGTATTTATAATATAGTCACAGAGGAAGAGCGTGGCATTAAAATGTATAACCATAAATACAAACCACAGGCATTTTAAGTTTTATTTTTTACCACGCAAAAAAAGTCTGCAAAACCAGCGTCATTTGCATCCATCAGATACAATTTTCGCGCTCACTTGATTTGCATACAAAGCACGTACAATTTTCGAGCGCATTGCAATAATTTGCAAAATTAAAAAATAAAATTGTATAGGTGTTTTTTTCGGAATATTTTGTTAATAACAAAACTGTATTTTGCTGAATGAATTTGCGTCATTACGTAGAGCATCGGGGCGTTGCCATTGAAGTGCGCATCTTGCGAGTGTATGAATATTATGAATACGAGAGTAGATGATTCACTTGTCTCTTGATCTCCAGCAAAAGCAGCAAAACCCCTTCAAGTGTATGACTAATCACAGCCCATTGAGCTCAGCGAGTTATGGAAATTTATGGCAAATAAAATACTTTCGCTAGACAGAGGAATTTGTTGTCTCTGCGATTTGATGTTGTTTGCCTTAATGCCAGCAATTAGTCAGAAATTGTCGTAGGCGTCAGCTCTAGAATGTTCAGTAATTGTATGAAATGAGTTCTTTAGTTTAGCCGTTAAATGATTCTATTTTAATCACTTAATTGCTGTAAAGATGTAAATTGTCTGTGCTACGAAATAATTATAACAAACAAAACAATTAACAACTTTATTTTGCAATGTTGCAGCCTAATTAAATCTTTAAAATGTTTTGAGAAATATTATTACTTCGGGCCTTCAAACGTGGCCAAGTTGAAATACTAATTTCTTCAGCATTTTCTTGCTGTGCTGCAACAGTTAAATTAATTAAATTTACGCTTTTGGCACATTTAATTATAAAAAAGAAATACTGAAAAAACAGAAACTACTTCATGAGAAGCAGAGAAATGCTCAACGACCAAAACAACAGCCAACAAAACACTTGAGAAAAAAGCATCTCAAAGATACGAGTGCGCGTTGCTTGCGCATTCAATGGGCGACAGCAGCAACAACAACAGCAACAACAACAGCAACAACAGCAACAAAAACATAAACAACAACAATGAAGTTTAATATTCATAAAGCAGCCAAAACAACAACAGCAACAGCAGACAATAATGACAATTGCATAAGGCCAAAAACTCACAGACAAGTGGAGACTCTGCTTGGGGTTTGCTACAAATGGCAGATGAGACTGTGAAGAGAAGAAGGCGATGGTAGAGGGGGGAAGAAGCAGGGGGAGGCGAACTGGCAGCCCTTACCCCTTCTTTTTTTGGCGCTTTCTTGTGCGGGCAATCATGATGCGAAGTGCCAGATACAAACTCAGATAATATTACAACAACAAAGTCCTCATTCGCTTTATTATTTTCATTATGATTGCGCTGGAGTATATTATGATTATTATTATGATTTGGTTCATTATTCGTATTGTTGCCGCTCTGATATATTTTCAGATAGCCAACTTTCCCAAGTTTTCATTTCAAAATTTTGCAACGCTTTTAAAGACATTTGAAACGTGTTAATGTGCCTCTGAGTTTGTTTCTAAGCCCGCATTACGCCATGGCCGTACCCCAAATAAGTTATATGTATAAAAAAACTTATAAAAAAATATGAAAAAAAAACTTTGTCAAGTATTGTGGTCTGCAGTTTTTTACTTTAATTGTGACCATCAACTTTCGCAAGTGAAATTGTTGGCTGGTGAAAAGTTGAAGTTAGTTTCTAGAGTTTGAAGTTGGCAAGGTTTGTTAATTAGACAACAGCTTTGCGTTAAAAAATGGGTTAATAAATTAAGTAAGAACTCGTTCAGAACTTGTTATTTATACAAAATTTAACTAAAATATATTTTATTTTATTAGATAGTATTTAAATGTTACCATATGAAGCAATTTTTTGTTTTCAACAAGCTTTAATTTATATTTTATTTTATTTTAAAAATTTATACTTTTCTTTAAAATATTTTGCTGGTTGTATTCAAGCTTTAAGTTGGCATTTATGTTCATTTAAGTATTGAAAAAGTTCTTTGCCAATTGTGGACTTGTCATGCCTATCGAAAGCATTTCACAATTGTGCCATGTCATGAGAATTAAGTAGAAAATTTTCCGCTTCTTTAGTTTTTCTGTTTTCCACAAGTGACAGACCAAATCCATATAGCAATTTTCTTTAATTTTGCTGCTTCCTTTTGGCCTTTTTGTTGTGCACCCCGGCTTTGACATTGACACAACAGCCAACACACAACACACCACACACAACACACAACAACTTTTACCAACCTCAATTACAATCAATCACATATGTTGTAGTGGCATGAGTGTTGTGGCCAAGCATTTTTGGCTTTGTTCCAAATGTCCCAGAGAGTGCCAGTAAGACGTGCGTGTCGCTTTTGACCAAAACAGCCTATGGCCAGAAATTACAATAATGATAAACGCCAGAGTTTTGCCCCTCTCCCTCTCTCTCTCTCTCTCTCTCTTGCAGTTTCTCTCACACATTAAGCACAGACAAACAAAAGTTTTGGTCTTAAGTAAAAGCAAACGCTTAGTGCAAAAATTTCATTTATCATGAAGCTCGATAGAGTTCCAGCTTCTGAGTGACAAAAGACTGGCGCAACCATTGTTAATGATGATTATCTGCATGATAATGATTGTGATGATGACAATAAAAGATGCTAGCTGATAAATCTTTCGACACACACAAGTTGCAGCACATGTTTCGAGCTGTTTTCCAACTCAAGATTTCACTCTCTAGGCGATTTGTCCGTCTCTCGGCCTAACTTGTTTGCCACATTGAAATTGTCACTTTTCCAAATACAACAGCCTGACTAGGCTTTTTCGTTTTTCGTTTTCATTTGCGGAAAAGCGACGCCTAGAAAAAACAAGAGCCAATAGAAAAATTTCAATTATTAAATAGAAAAATATGTTTTCAATTAGCAGCAAGTTTTTGGTGAGTAAACTGATATAGAGTTGCAGTTGCTGGATCAGGAAATGCGGGAAAGTTGTTGAAATTGCATATGACTTGTCAGAGATATTAATAGCGACAGTTGTTGTAAGTGAATAATAAAAGAATTCATCACAAGTATAGCGTCATAAAATTGTGTAGACACTGTAACAAATTGTCGGATATTTATCAGATTTATTTACATTTATTTATAGTGTAGAAATACACAAATAAATTTGTCAAAATGACAGGCTGCTATTATGCAATAATATTATATTGTAGGTTAATAAATTAAAATAATAGAAGTTAATGTAAATGCTAGAATTTGGCTGTCTCTAATCGATAACCAACAAATTGCTTGATATTTATCAAATTTGTCAAAATTTCAATCTATTTAGAGGCCATATAATTAAATAAATAACATAAATTATAATAAATAATTGTATACAATTAAATTTAATAAATACGACGCAACTTCTATAAATTTTTCTTATTCTCCATGACGCTCTGTAATCGATAAATTACCAACAAATTGCTAGATATTTATCAGATTTATTTCGTTGTATTTAAAGTGTGTAATACTCTAATAAATTTGTCAAAATTTTAGTCTGTTTAGAGGCTATATAATAAAATAAATAACATGAATTATATAAAACAATGAAATTCAATAAATACGACGTAACTTCTTTAAATTCTGCTTATTTTCCATGACGCTCTGTAATCGATAGATTTACCAACAAGGCTGGTACGCTGCTCCAATGATTTATTGCTCGCAGTAGTAGCTGCTCATTACAGTAGTACTTCGACATGTGTGCTCTCAAGTGACCCACTTGAAATGTGCCGCCCGCCCATAAGCAATGCATAAAAATCAATGAAGCTTACGAAATGTTTACCGCCCATTAGCACGTCATAAAGCAGCATAAAAAAGCGGAGAGCGTCGTGCATTTTTCTCACGGCAAACTCAAGTACAAACAGACTATATATAGCATATAACATATTATGTTAACCTTGGTCCGTTCCCCGCTCCGCCGCTCCCTTGGGCGCCGGGTCCTTCAAGTGCACATGCTAATCAGCAGCAGAAATATGAGACGCTCGTCGTATACTCGATGTATGACAAATGTGACAAGAACTTTACACACACATGTGGGTCTTCGGTGTGGCATGAAGTCGATTGGAAGTGGGGAAGTGGGGAATAGTAAGCACTCGTTGTAGGTGCCACAATGTCAGTATTCAAGTGGGAAGTTGGCTAGTTATATGGCTTACAAGTGGCTCTCGATAAAGCCAATGAACTCCATGGAACTATGGAACTATGGAGCTGCAAGGTGATGTCAACCAAGCACAAGCTGGGAGAAATGTGAGCAAATAATGTCAATAAATTAGGCAACTTTGCTAATGAAATTAAAGGTTAAAGTTCGTTGCAAACAACAGCTACAAAACAGCCAAACTGCTAGCTCTGTTTGAAAACTTGACTTAAACTCTGATAGAAAATCAATAAAGTGCAGTCAGGACAAGTCCAGCAGTTTAATTATTTATAAACATTTGCCATTACCCTAAGGAGTTGGTTACAGTATGCCACTAAAATCACTAAACTGCTGCATTGTTCTTGCCACAATTGTTGTTGTTTCTGTAGGTGCAGGCGGAGCAATTTCTAGGAAGCAACTGCAGCAGGTGCTGCCAAAGGACAGGAGGGCGTTTTGTCATTAAGGCGGCTGCCTCCCTCTCTCTATTGATGAGCTGTCTGTATGTATATACACCAGATATATGTAGACATGTGCAGACAGTTTGTCTTGCCTTCAATATTTTTTTTGTAGTTTTTATACCCTGTACTCAAGAAATGTACAGAATCAGGGGTAATCACTTTAAGCGAATGTTTGCAACAGGCGGAAGAAACCGTGATAGAATCCAAAATGTATATATATTGCTGATCATAGATATATACAGAACGCTAATAAAATTTATTTAAATGTTTTGATGCCACGCCCTCTTTATAGCTTAATCGTTAGGTTGTCATAGTTAGTTCAAAATAAACACCACTAACATATTTATAAATTCTAAAAACCACATTCAAATCCGTTGATAAACACAGAAGATATTAAAGATACAATATTGCAGGTTTTGCTTTGCACTTTTTACATTGCGCAAAGTAAGAAAAACCATTATTGCTGAGCTTCGCATGGTGTTTTCTAGGTGGGACACAGGGTATTCTACAGTCGAGCGCTATCGACTGATCGGTTCCGCACATACTGGTATTTTTTTTGTATTTTGGCATGCATTACCCTTAATGAACTGTGCTCAGGTCCGACAAACTGGCGTACGCTACCTGCATAATTTCGAAGGCGATAGCGCGCACTCTTCGAGCGGAAAGCAGTGCACAGAAAGCAGCAACAAAAGCAGGCGCTATTATAAATAATTGCACAGGAGAAATACTAGTAGGTAAAAGAGCGCAAAAGTTTTTCTTGCCATGTCGATGAAGAATGGAACAATAGACTGCCATTCACCTGGCACAGTTCTCACGGAGCGAACAGAACTGCGTTTGCCCAGCCAGTTGATACCCTCTGCGGTTGAAGATAAACAACGAGTGATAAACATAAAAGAATGAGGTGTAAATATTATGCAGATAAGCATCGCAAGGGTTGAGCGCCATTAGCCTGTTAACCCTGAAACTGTGAAAGCCTGGATTAGATTTGACCTGAGAAAGTATGAAAAACAGTGCAAATGTTAAGAGCTAAGCATACAACTTAAAGAGAAAGAGTTAAGAAACCAAATGCGATATCTAAAAGCTTTTATGAGTTATGAACAGCAAATCCAAATAGAACTCTGCGTTGATTGAAAAGCCAGCCAACATTCTGTAAACTTTACAGATAAACAAAAATAATGCATTTGAACCGATAAACAGCAGCACGAGCTGCTCCACCTGCCAGAGTCATCTTTCCATCTATGAACTTCAATGCAAATCCGTCAAAGTCAAAGTCAAAAAACCCATTTCATGTTCAACTGGAAATGCAGAGACAACGCTTGAGCTAATCAAGCTCGAAAAGAGCTATGAAATTTTCAAAAATGTGTACAAAAATGGGGAAAACAATAGCCAGAGAGGAGTGAAAAGCTACGGCAAATGCCAGCCATGATTGACAGCGAATTTAATTGAAGCACTGAACCTGGACAAGCACTCGAGACAGCGCATAGATAGAGACAGGTGATGGGTTATAGCAGTTTATCGGTGGAATCCAAAACTGTCTTTTGTCAACTGAACTGTGATGACAAAAGAGCTGGTTAACTGACGTTTACACTACATGTCAACCCAAGCTAATTGGATGCGGCAGGAGTTGGGCCATCGACTGCAGCATATGAAGATGAATGACACGAGCTTTGACCGCAGACTCCGTGCCGAGCCAAAGATGATGACAGTGATGCATTGGCAAATGTATCTGCGGGTTGCCATAAGCCTCGGCTGCACCAATTACATGGAGCTGTGTCCGAATTGTTGGCTCTTTCACATGATTAAAACACTCGCCGCAGACTGCGGTGTTGGATTTGCGGCGCTGTTTGACACGAACTGCAATACTAAATACTGTTTAGCATGAACTTGTGAAATGTGAATTCACACCTTTATTTGCACAGCTAAAAGTATCTCTCAGATTCTAAGATACTCAGATACTGCGCCATTCACTTCCTCAAGTGCACAAAAATAAAAAAACGCCAGCTGAATGTGTATTTAAATTGCTCATCAAGAGAGCGCAAGTAAATTCTAATTTACATAAACAATTAAACAACGAAAGCACAAAAAACAACTTGAACCGCAAGTGAAAATAAGCAGCAAAAAATAAAGCAGCAATCGTGACGCCCGTTAACCGTTTAATGCGACAATTAAAAATATTATTGCTCATACGCACTGGTGAACGCCTGACCTTATACGCTCTGCTCTGCTCTGCGCTGTCGCAGTCTGTCGTTCAACTCAACGCCCACGAACTCGACTCAAATGGTCATTAACAAGAACAACAGGCCGGTCTAGTGACAAATAAGTCGTCACTCGACTTGTTAATAATATTATTATTGTTCCCGTTCTCGTTCTCGTTGTCGTTCTCGTTCCACTTGATTTCTTTATAGAACTCGTTTGCTTTTAGGTGATAAATTTGTTTTTAAATAATTTCGGATTTCTTTGACGCGCTTTGCAAATTTCCTATAAGGTTAGCACATAATTGAGCTATGAATAAAACCCACCTGCATATCTCAGCGCTCTATCGGCATTTGTATCTACACAAAATATTTGTTAAGCCCATTGTTTGAGTTTGGATTTGTCTCGACTGCCTCGTAATACTCTCATAAAATTATAATACACTTGCCAGCTGCATGGAAACTAGTTTTTAGAACAATTTGAACATTTTGCTATTGAGCATAATTTGTTTTAAATATTATGCATAATTTCAGAGCATGTGAAATCGATTTGCGGTTAGTTTATTATAACAAACGGTTCTCTGTCTAAATACTTTTAATTATAAGTTTTTATAAAAGTTAAGTATAGAGCATATGAGTTTATTTTATCTTAATTCTTACTGGTAGTAAGCATTTATTGTTCTACGTTTAGACATTGAAGTTAGTTTTAGTTACTTGTAAATATTTGTATTAATTTCCAACTTGTTTTCTTCTCTTTGCAGGTGAGTTCCAACAACCACACTAAAGTTCAGCAGACAACAACAAATATGTTTTGCAATAGATTGCGCTGACTTGGCTGCCAATAGGCCGTCAGCTCTTATCAAGATATTTTTGAACAAGCCAATTTAGCTGTGGACAAACCCCAATACTCCGACACTTCGATGCTTCGAGTCCAGCCATGTTCCTGGTAACTCTGCTACATAAATTCTCAATATTTCCCTTTTTGGCGCTTCAAATGTTTGCCAATTTCGTTTTGAAGTTGCGATAAGACCGCAAAATATGACAGGCAGCACGAAATGAATGAATGAATTCGCAATGAAGCCAAAAAGGAGGCAACTGGCCTGCAGTTTTTGCCCTTCTATAGTGTTGTTACTGCTGCTCTTGCTGCCATGCTGTGCGTTCGTTCGTGCCTAGAAAAAATACCGACAAAAAGAAAAGCAAGGAAAACCAGAAAGAACGGTGAGGATCAGTCGGACATGACGGATAGTAGAAGAGCTTGTACTTTGTGTTTCAATAATCAATGCAAAGTAAGTTTCAGCTTAGTCGAGCAAATGGTCTGCTACATATCTTTGCTGTTTTTTATCCGTTTGTAATTCCATTCACAGCATTGATAGAGAATGCCATAGACTACGTAAATATCGGTTAGCGGTGAAATATGGGGAGGTATCAAAATTCTAGCTAGCGGTGTTTCTAGCTCTTTTAGTTTGAGAGACAGACAGAAGATAGATAAGCTTATTTGGTTACGCACATTTGCCATTTACACAAACTGAATAGACCCTTTGGTTCCTTTCCAAAGTACAGGGTCCAAAGCAAGAACTAAAGTAGAGAAATACCAATGCTGTCGCTCGCATGTGCTGCGCTTGCTACGTGTTCACGTTAAATGTCATAATCAGACGCAGACGCACACTAAAAGTATCTGTAGAGACAAAGTTGCCACTCGACATGTTGCATAAATGTAAACAGCATGCGAAATGCCTCAAAAAGGGGGCGTGACCTCTGCTCAGCTCAGCTCAGCTCAGCTCGGCGCAGTGCAACTCATCTAAGCACCGCATGCTTACATAGTTGTGTAGCTAATAGATGCATAGATACAATACAGTACTCTATTCGCATATATGTACATTAGCTTGGGGTCTGTCAGCTCAACTGCAGCTCCACTCATATATAGCAAATAAGATACGTATCTGCGCGATTTATGCAGCGGTTCTCACAGACAGACCCAAAAATGGCAAGCCAACTGACAATATCCAGCCCGCATGACGCCATGCAAACTGTATTTGAGCTGCCTGTGTTTGCGCAAAAATTCAAGGCATTTTATTTATGTAAATTACGGTAGAAACACTTTAAATCAAACACAAATACTGCAGAAAAAATAAAAAAAAAATTAAATTCACTAGAAATTTGTTCATTAATGCAAAACAGATTTAATATAGCATAATCTGGTCAAACGACATAGGTAGAACATAAAAAATTTTCTAGAAATCTAATATTTAATTAAATTAATTTCTTAAGAATATAACTAAAATGAAAACCGCTAAAAATTGGCTTAATTTTGAGTATAAACAAAATTTTATTTATTTATAATAAATAATATTTAATCAGTTTTGAAATAAATTCACTGGCTCTGTAACTACAAATTAATTTTTTTGTTCAATATAAACTGACATTTAATTGAAACAATTAACAAATTTAAATAATAGTAGTTCAAAATTTAAACAATTAAATTAAGCTGCTTAAGAATGAAAATAAAATACACTAAATACTATAAATGTTATAATTTCACAAACAAATAGCATACTATATTAAAAGGCAAATTTCCGATTTATTTTTAATTTGAATTACTCAACCAATTTTATTCATATTTGCATTTCTATTCAGCTTTAGCTTCTGAATTCTGATTAAACCAAATTCATGGAATTACCACAAACATATTCATGCGATTTGATTTTATGATATCATTATATACGCAACGCATATATGCCTATATATCACAGGCTGTTAAAGAGTATTTCCAGCATCCACTTCAAAATCCATGCTATACACATTGTTCAAGCAGAAGCAAGGACTGCCAGAGACAGACAGACAGACAGACGGTAAAGAGACATACCGACAGTCTGACAGTCTCTGACTTTGCCAATCGAGCGTCACTTCCTGGCCCAAGTTCAAGGGCTTCTGCTCTGCGTCTTACCATGTGCCACACAAATGTTGGCACAGGCATAAATTCTTAGCAACTTTTTTGGCAGACCTGGCGACGCCTCGGCTAACAACAAGCAAAAATCAGCAACAACAACAGCAAAATGGCAAACAGCAGAAAAGATGAAGTATTTTTTTTGCCTTTTGGCACATTTCTGAGAAGCCTCGAGAACAGCAAAAATACTTGTACCTCTTTTCGTATAGTTTTGTTTTGGAGCCTGAACTTTAAAAAACTGTTAAAGGATCTGTTAAGGACGTGTAAATGGGAAATTTATGTAACAGGCAGGAGGAGGCGTGGTAGATCCCAGAAAGTATAGATTTAGATATAGTCGATATAATTGATATAGAGACATCATATTTGGTATGTTGGTTCTTCAATACTGCAAGTTGGTCAAGTTTGTTTATATATTTTTGATACCTCGTCCTTTTCCACCGCTAATCCCAATTTTAAAGCTACATTCTTGTAATTTAGCATGTATTTACATAGTCTATATTATTCTCCATCGATGCTTTGAATTACAAAACAATCGGATAAAAAACAGCGAAGATATGCAGCAAACAATTCGCTCAAATATTATTAAAACATTCGCACAAAGTTAAAAACTCTGTATTTCCCATTTTTCAATGGATACAGAGTATAAAAACATAGTTCAGGGTCTGCTGCTGTTTGGTTACGTCCGACTGTAGCCTTCCGTCCGACTGACTTGCCCTTTCCTCACTGGTTTTCTTGTAGTTTTATTTGCTGTTGCGTCAGGATCTTTGCTCGTGCGAATGATTCGGTTTGCGGCCCCTGTGGATGGTTCTTTTTGCTGTTTCCTCTGGCTGGGCCGCCCCACTGTGAAATTGAAATTGTGTGACGGGTCGCCGCTTTTTCTATTGCATTTTAAATGACTTTTGTATGGCTGTGTGCGTGTGTATCTGTGTGTGTGAGTGCTCATGAGCTGCATGTGGCGGCATTTCAACATTTTTTGCACCAGCCTCTCTGACATGCCCAAATTTGTGAGTGTGTGCTTGATAACGGTTTTTGAGAGAGGGTTGAGTGAAGGTCAATGGGTTGCCATTGCTTAAGACCATTGAGTTATTGCCATGTGGAACAACAGGAAATGACTGCAAAAAATTCGCAGAATAAATTGAAAATTTGACAAACTTTAAAGAGGAAAGACTATTATTTTAGAACTGATGTAAATGTTTATTAAAAGCATACTTGTTTAGTTTAAATTTCGCCTGATTAAGCAATGACAGTTTAACACTAGTTTTTAAACTAAATTTTAAACAGAACAAGTCTGGAAGATTTATGGGCGTGGTCTTTTAGTTAAACTTACTACAAATTGCGTACATGTTTAAATGTTTCGCTAATTTTTGGCAAATTACGCGAATTCCACAGTTTTTGTTTTAGCTTGAAACCATTAAAAAAAGTGAAGGAAATGCAATTTATAAAGCACGAAATACATACATATATATCTATATATAAATATGAGTGCCGGCAGACAGCTAGTCACTCGATTGCCACGCCCACTTGGTTGGGTATTGCCAAACCCCAGCAACAACAACAAGATTGGCAACAGCAACTGCTTAACCGCATAGAGAGACAGACTAGACTTAGTCAAGAGTTTGTGTAAAACAACAGTAGTTTATGAGGTTTTTAGGTTTACCAAAATGACACGAAAATAAAAAGCTAAAGAAAAATCTAAGAGCGCTCTGAAGGTCGCCTTATTAACACATAAACCATAAAAGCCAGTCTCGAAAAACGTAGGCACATGTTTGACTAAACACAGTAAGAGCAACAAGAAAAGCAACAACAAGAGCATTAAGAGCAGAGAAGAGAAGAACAACAACTTGAAATGCCTGCATAGAAGTGCCCACATGTGTGTCACGTCACGGCAGACGACAACAGCAACAGCAACAGTAACAGCAACAGCAACAACAACAGCAGCAGCAGCAGCAGCAGCAGCAATAGCAGTAGCTACACAGAGAGAAAAATTCATGCATTTCATACTTTGAAAAACTCAAAATGTTAAAGTTGAGTGGAAACAGAGACTTATAGCAAATACAACTGTATTTCTAGATTAAAATATTTACGAGATTAAAAATTAAAAATAAAAATTAAATATGTTATAAAACTATAGTGTTCAGAATATATTTTGTATAATATTATTTAATTTTATTTTTTTAAACATATAAAATTATTTATTTGTGAAACAAGCTATAGTTTTACCTTAATAATGCGATAATTAAGCATTGGTGATAAACTTTCTGAGTTCATTCGAATGGCTTTAAATAAGTTAATAATTAAATAAACCAGATTATGCCATATAAATTCATTCTTATCAGCAGAGCTTGCAAATAACTGTACATTATTTCTCTCTGTCCATAAATAATTTGCTTTTTTTTTTATTTGCTCTTATTTATGTTCTTAAATACTTTTGACCGCGAACGAAGAATATAAATCTCCTTTGTGTTGTTAGTATATTTCTATATTAATACATTAGTATTAAAATAGCATACTAGATAAGTATAATTTTATATTAATATTAATCAAAATATTATGTATTTAATTAATTACTTAATATAACCAAAGATTTCTTTATTAATATACATTTATATCATTGCTAACGTAGTGAAACGTGAACTCTCAACTGAATCTCTCACTATTAATATTGATATGGAAAGAAAGTAAGAGGAAGAGAGCTCTCTTAAGTACGTTCAACCGAAAACAAAGAATTTAATTTAATTTTGAGATTTACAATTTTATTTACTGAATTTATTTGATAACATTGCCAATTCCGAATTTGAGTTCATTTGAATTTTCTCGCTGTGTAGAGCTAACAGCAACTGCTACAGCTACAGCTACAGATACTTTGCCCGCTCGTGTGTAGAAGCATACACAATGGTCTGGGCTTGTTTTTGCCATATGTGAAAAAATGTTTAGGCGGCAGAGCAATAACAACAACGACAATAACAACAAGAAATCGTATGCATAGAAATATATTTCGCTCAGAATTTTTGAATAGTCGTCAATGGAAGTTGGTGGTTGTCGGTTGTCGGTCGAATAGTCGCATGGTCGCATTGGTCGTTGGGGCACAGATCGTTTTGTATCTGGTGGCACGTATCTGCAGCATTGTTTTTATTTCGGTGCTTTCTTCTTATGGCTAAATGTTTGTTTAGCAGCGCATAAGCATCATTAGTGTGTGCCCTGTGTTTGTGAAAATTCCTAAAAAATAAAACCAGCGAGATAAATAACATACAAAATAAAATCAAAGCCTTCCACAGTTTTGTCGTTTAATGCAACGCCTATAAATCGGTATTTATAGCCTAGTAAACACACGCATCTTTTATAGGCAGGCGTGTCATGGTATTATCCACAGACTTTTACTGGGTAAGTTAGCATATAGACGATATGCGAGATGCGAGATATATCTGTCTTTTTTTATGGCCCAGCCGTAGTTGATTTTCAATTACAGCTTTCGGCAAATATTGAACAATTTGCCAACTTCACACATTGTTTCGACATGAGCTGTTGGAAAATTGAAATTTCATGTGGCTGCACAGGCTTTTCTCCGGTTTCTCGCCCTCTTTGCAACTTGACTTGGCAATCATAAAATGTTTCTTAAATTTGTATTTATACTTGCGTTTGTTTGCCTTTTGATGTCGACAAACGGCAACCCATGCACTGATCCACCTATCCAACCAACCACCGAACCACTGAGCCATCCCATCCATTCCATCCATTTAAGTAAACCACCAGCCAGCCAGCCATCCAGCGAGCAGTCATAAATACTTGCTGTGCTTTCAACTGGCAAACAAAAAAATCAAGTAAAAAATATAATAAAAATTATAAAATTGCGACTCCTACGCTACCTTTGAGTTAACATTTTCCTGCTCCCCTCCTCCTCTCCTCCTCTCCACCCATCACTGCATTTTTCCTCAGCCGCGCAATTTTCACTCAGTGCGCCGAAGTTTTCCCGCTGTGTGTGTGTGTTCTTTTTACTGCCTGCTCAAGTAGTTTATGTGCAAATGTGTGCTTAATTAAATTAACACAAAAATAGAGAGAAACAAAACCAACAAAGTTTTTTAATCATTATAAAAGTCATTGACTTTAGGGTCTTTAGTGAAAATGTTTCAATGCAACTTTTGCTAGAAAGTAAACAATGTTTCGCTGTGGTATTAACAATAGTCAAGAGAGAGAGACAAACTCATTCGACTTTCCATCTAAATAAAATATATTAATTTAATTTGCTATCTAAGATTAAACTATAAATAAATAATTATATTATTCAAAAGAGATGAGCTCATTCGACTTTCATTTTAAAATTAATATATAATTTTTTAATTTTTTATCTGACACAAATTAGGAGAGACAAAGCTATGACTTTTACTCGATTTTCAATTTAAATAAAATAATATATAATTTTATTTTCGTAACAGTTTTAAGTAAAATTTATCAACTTAAATCTGGCATATCTGAAATTGTACAATGCGTTATCAGCATTGTACTTTATTCCAACATAGATAACAAGATATCTTAGCTCTACTAATTGTATTTTTTACCACTACTATTTCTCAGCTATTTAAAGCTAGACAAATAATTTATTATCAATGTGCAAACAGCATTTAAATGAGTTTATTTTTAATTAACAGCGAAGGCCTGGCACCTTTTCCTGGCACTATACATAGTCACAAACAAACTCCTACACAAATGTATATCCGCTACTGTGATAAGAAGCAATGATAAGGCAGATAAGGCAAATGCTTTTTGCTTTCAAGTGCCAGTTTTTCATTTCACAGTTTCCAGCTCACATTTTACTTTCTCAATTTGCAAAAATATATTGCATTTCATATTTTGCCGTGTCTCAAAAAAGTGTTATGGTATTATATAACTCTCTATATCTCTGTGCTCTGCCTTAATGCTCCCATTTCCATTGCATTTTATGTCAATTTTTTGCTGGTTTTTCTTTTGGCTGGGAAATCCAAGCAGGGCAGGAAGCTGGCGTGTTAAGACTCATATCTTCAGTCAAGTTACAGTTTTATTACTTATGCTACGGACGCAGCTTTTGGTGTTTTTTTTTTCATTTTATTTCTCAATGATGAATTCAAGATGTTGCCAAATTTGGCACATAAATATGTCTGGTATTTTTTAGCCGTGGTATTTTTTGCTTGCCTCTTTTTATGCTTTTTTCTGTCAGTTTTCAGCCAGTCTGTGCCGGTTACATAATTACCCGCTCTGCTCGGACCGGGTCGGCCTCAGTGTTTGCCTTTTATGGCGCATTTTTAGTGCTTTTTAATTGGATTGGCATAAAAAATCGCAGCCTGCTAAGGTTGCCAGCTGTAAAAAATCAGTTAAAGCTCTTGACTCTCGAATCGTGATTCTCATATCTAACATCTAATTCTAACTTAACCGCAGGCCAACAAAAAAGCTTCATTGAAGAGCGGGTAGTTTGTTTGTGCTTAGAATATAATTCACTTTTGTTTGGAATTCAATAGCTAGATTTGGCTTTGTGCTGAAAAACATAAAATTTTTAGCAATTCAGACATTGCAAATTTTTTAATAAATAAATTTAAAGCAAGCAGCAAGTGAAAGCTGCTTTGAAAGCGAACAAATACTGCTATTGTATTTTCTAAATACTGAAAGTTGTATTAGAAACGGAAGCCAATAAATTATTGATATAATAAATTTTTTATTTTTTAAAGAAGTAACAATATAAATCTTTGTTTAATCCATTTTGAATGGATTTTGGAATTCATCTAGCCAAGGCTGATTACTCAACACACGACCCTCGCATTGCATCTCCAGCACAAAAGCCACCACACTCATTCATTCACTTACTCACACACTCAAATACACTCACAAACACTCACACACACCCACTTCAATCAAACGCCAACACAGAACTGTGCCAACCTCTGCCCAGATGCTGCTGGGCGCTCCTCTTTTTCTTGGACCCCATAAATTGTGAATCTTTGCCTTTGATTTTGATTTTTTTGGTGTTTTGTCGGATACATCTATTTTTTTTTTTTTCTATTTTTCTAGATATTATTGAGCAATTGTGTCATCATCGACAATTAAATTGGGATGCTGCTCTGCTCTTTTTGGTTTTGAATTTATATTCGAGTAGTTCATATTTAACATTATTTTTCAGGCAGGTTGAAATAGTTTTAGTCAACGATTTTCTACAGCTTTTGGCACACTTTTTTCATTTGACCATAAAAATAACTCACCGAAATAAAACGCAAAGTTCTAGGAAGGTTCTTTATATGCCCACAGATGCGTGTTCAACAATTATACGCTTTATTTCCGTTCCCAGTCGCTCCACATGGGGCACCGAAAAAACAAAACCAACAACATTTGATAGGCCTGGCCATAATTTACATGCGCAGAACGTGACGAAAATTTAATTTGAATTTTTCCGAATTTTTTTTCAGGTTTTTTTTTTAATTTCTCTAAAATAAAAGTTTTTGTTTGTCTTGATTAGTAAATGTTGTCATAATTTTGTTTGGGCTTTAGCCGATGAAGGTGATAATGAGTGCCGAAGAAGGTCAAGCGAAGAGAAAATTTATGTGGAATACAAACACATAAATTTAAAATAAACAACACGCTAATATCAGCCAAAATTCTAGCTTTAAATTTGAATAAATTCAAAATAATTTATTTCAACGTTGTAGTTTATATGGCAACCTATCTGATATTATCTGTAACTATTGCAATCTATCAGCTGGCACACATTTTAATTAAGCTAAGAACCCTCCACAAAATAGCCCCAAATTCATTTGCTCATTAAATCCAATGGTCGCTGCACGTTTCTATGCTCTCCCCTCATTCCCTGTCTCTGCCCCAGATGAACAATAGTTTTTAATGTGCTAAATTAAGTTTAGACCGCGTCCCCTTCGAGAAAATTACCCGCACAATTTCGTTCTGGCTTGCTGCTGGCTCCTCAACTGGTTGCCATCTTTTGTTGCCATATTGAATCTGAAGTTGGCCAAAGCCTGCCTTTTGTTTTCCTTCTGCTTCATCTTGCTCTACGGCTTGTTGTTGTGTCTGGGCGCTTAAACGTGACTACCGTTAATTTGGCCAGAACCTTATTTAATGCTCTGGCCAAAAGCAACTGGCAGCCAACTTCTCTTCTAGAGTATCTTTAGATTGTGTGGCTGTGATAAAGGCCAAGAGACGCAACAGCCAAAATGTATCTTTACTTTTTTCGCTTAAGGAAAATCGAATGTATATATATATATAATACTACAACCTACAGTGTGTCAAAGATTTATCGCTTGAAAAAGTATTTCAAATTAAGCGGCTGATGATATCATTTCTCAGTTTTTTGATTTTTTTCTTTGCCAAAACAAAAGTTGTACCGATTGATGCGCATTCCCCATCAACACGACAGAATCGTGCCGCTGCCTGTTTTTTATTTTTTATGATTTTGGCAAGTATTACCCAATGATAATTCGTTACTGGTATTTTCGATTCGTTTTGGATTTATGTTGGCAGCCTTTTGTCATATCATTGAGCCCCCGTTAGCCCCCAGTTTTTTTGGTCGCTTTGATTGATTTCGTTGGTTTATTTCTAAACCTATCATTAAGTTGTACGACTTCGATTCCAGCTCCACCATTGAGGTAGCCTTATTTATGGCTTTATAATGAACTGCCTAATGTTCGACATTTATTTTCTGCTCGGTCAAACCTGCAAACCTGCTGATTTCATATGCCGAATGCTGATTAAATCTTGTGGAATGCTGGACGCACAAAACTGATAAGAATCGGTAGATAGAACCAAAGAAACTTTATGGAAATTTGGCTTACACATAATTATCGTATTAACATTTGAACCTTTAACTTGTTTGCTGTTAACCAGAAGCGTTAATGCCCTGTAATTGGCCTCATACTAACACTCGCGGCTTTGTGGCATTGTTTAACTCGCTGTGAAACATTTGTTAATATAAAATATTATAGCACAACCCCGTTGGCAATAAATTGTCTTTCTGCACACAAGCAACAGCAACCATAAACCACACAAAACCAGAATGGGTGAAGCCGATCAGTCGGACGCGCCCAACTTTAAAATACACTGCATCCTATATATACATAAT
The DNA here is from genome assembly GCA_035045125.1 of Hypselothyrea guttata. NCBI lineage: Eukaryota > Metazoa > Arthropoda > Insecta > Diptera > Drosophilidae > Hypselothyrea > Hypselothyrea guttata. Next base: position 685,994 of record JAWNNJ010001762.1, on the reverse strand, counting down.
TAAATAAGGAGCAAGGCAAAGCGTGCAATATTGCTTGTATAATATCTTTGGTGTTTATTAACGGATTTCAAAGCTTTTTTCAGGGTAGATAAATATATTGTTGTTAGTGTTGTAAATAATATTATACGTTTAATATTACGCTTGTTATTAGGTTTTATCGATAAGGGATTTAAGGGATCTGTCTACATTTCGAAAACAGATCTAGCAGTTAAACAGACAGGCATTGCTAAATAAACCCGGGATCAAGAATATATATACTTTGTGGGGTCTGCCACGCCTCTTTCCTTCTTCCTCTTGCCTGTAACACACATTCTCCCAAACTTATTCACACTGTTTCTACCCATTTTTGATGAGAACAGGGTATAAAAATAAAAATATTAAACACAACGAAATGGAATTTATGTTGCAGCAAGCGTAGCTTCAACTGCCGGAGAGGGGCTGATTCTGGGGCGGTGTTATGGGGTTAAAAAGCGGCGCAAGTGGCGGCTTTTTAAAGCAACATTAATCATAGCTCATGGGCGTCACAGGGAGAAAGAAAGCGAGAGAGGGGGAGAGCCAGCGTGACTTGTTGTTGTTGAAATTATTTAAAGTACCGTAAAGTGCAGGGGCAAGAGAATTTATGAGAGCCACTGCGACAGATAGCAAAAACAGCTGAGCCACATAGATAATTTTATCACACTCACAAGGTAATTTAAGCAAATGTGCAACATCAGCAAAAACTCACTTCAGTCTTATACTCATACTCAAACTCCCACTACAGCGGATTTTAATCAGTTATTTTATGCGCTCTTATCATTCGCAGCAATCCCTGCTGGCGGGTCGCATTCCCGTGGCCTCCATGACGGGACCTATTAAGCGGGGACTTCTCTGGCAGCAGAGGGATCGGCTCTTCTCCCGCTGGAAGGAGAGGTAAGAAAAATATTCAACTAAATATAATAATTTAAAAATTCGTTAGTATTTAAGTGTAAATATAACTGAAAAATAAATTTAAAAACCATTTTAATTAAAACAAAAATTTTCAAAAAATAGTTTAATATTGTACAATGCCTTAATAATTATACAAAAATTTCTACAAGTGTAAAGCTTAGCTGGCAGCAAACTAACTGTGAAAACAAACTACCCTTCAAAGTGAATCAGCATAATTTATGCAAATTTATTTACCCAGAGAATTGTTAATTGCAAATAGCATATAATTGACAGTGGTCGAAGTTAATGCTCGAATTGGAAGTGCAGTTAATGCAAAAAGTGAATGCCCCTGCCAGTCTGAATGCTGTGAATTGAGTGGGTGCCGGAATGAGTGTATTCAGTCGTAACTAGCATACAGAGGTACATATCTCGGTTTTCGTTTTTGTTTTTGTGTATTTAATTGAAAATTAATTACAATGCTTGGTCTTTGTCTCTCGCTTCCTGCCTAACGCTTAAACTGATAATTACGTTTATCGGCAGTTTTTTAATTGGCAGTTAATGACCACTAAGCACTGCTATCAATTCTGAACAAGCGAATTGTTTAAATTGCATTAAATGTGCACTCAATTGGCTAGCTCAAAAGTTTGGTAAAATAAAAAACACAATATATACAGAGAATTATATTATTTTATTTTTAGAATAATTTTTCTTATATTATATTAAATTATTCTTATTTATCATAATTAAATGGGACAGGAGAAATTTCTCCAGGCATACGGAGCAGGCCATCTTCTGATTTATCTATAATCTCAATCAGTCGTTTATCCCTTTCCCTAATAATTGCCTCAACAAATTTCCAATCTATAGCAGCTCCTTGTAGATAGATCGCTAGTTTCGGTGACACATTTCCATGAACTTTCCATTGGCAAACTTCCTGCACAAATTGCTTATCAATCAATGAACATTCGCGAGCAAATAGAGTTTCCAATCGTGGCAATCCTTTTACGATTTCCAACAGTTGAAAGCCTGTTATAGAGGGAACTGTAATATGCAAACACTCCAAATTCTGCAGTTTGAGCACAGATTCTACTGACAATTCATCGCAGGAAACACATAGAGCCTTCAGACTGGTTAGGCTTTTGGCACAACAAATTTGATTCGCTTGATTGTTTGGCAGAGGCACACCTTTGACGGAAAGTGTCAGTAGGGGAGTACCTGGTTTTGTGTCAAGAGCATTTATAAACTCTTGACTAAGTTCCCCAGTTGACCATAAGTAGAGATGCTGAAGTTTGTTGAGTTGTAAAACGCTTTCATAATCCAAGTCCTTACTTAGATACTTTGTTCCATATTCAAAGCTCTCCAAATTTTTACAGTTATGTACTGCAATCTTAAACTCTTTTTCGTAATAAGAATCTACGTCGCAATATACTTGCATTACTGCATGACCACATAAAAACTCAATTTCTTTGGTTTTATATCTGCGGTGCTCTTGAATACTTTCAAAGTATAAGTGCTCAAATGGTATACATCCATCAATTTCTCTTGGCGCTGTATAGTGTTTTACATGCTCTCCAATAGCTTCCATTATCTGCGTAGCTTCTAAGTTGTTCCATGCTTTTTCGAAAAATTGCTCTCGATCAGTGCGAATATATCTGTAGTGCCGGCTGGCAAAGTTTTGGAAAATATCAGCAAGCCTTTGGCTACACTTTGCCAACTCCAATTGACTGCGAATATCAAGATAGGAATAAACCTTTTCCCAGCAGTCATCGTTTAACACATCCGTAATATCCACAGCTCTATGACCAACAACTGCTTCCATTGCCACACAAAAGTATACTAAAAGCACTGCTAAAGCTTTATAAGCTGAATATGATGGTGGAGAAAAAAAGCTCTCAGATAGTGCAAACTGCAGGCGCTTACTGTTAAAGCTTAAATACAACATTATTGGAATTCTAATTGAATGTCCATATAACTATAGTTTAGTCATACTTAAAAATTGTTTTAATTGAAAACCAGAATGTGCGGAGCTGATCAGTCGAACGGACCCGACTGTAAAATACCCTGTACCCTTTATTTTATATACATTTTATAAAACTGTCACACGAAGCGTTGCTGCAATGCTTGTATACCCTGTTTTTTTTTTAACTTTTTTACGGGGCGAGCGATGCAACGCGTGCAACATTGAGTAGATTATATCTCCTGTAATAATTAACCGACTTGAAATAAACTTCATTTGCTTATTGAATACTTCTAACGACAGCAACTTAAATGGCTGCTCTAGCTCTTGTAGTATACAAAATCTTAGCGTTCATACATACGGTTAGACAGACAGACAGAGGGACATCGCTAAATCGACTCAGCTCCTCTCCCTGATAAAGAATATATATACTCTGTGAAGTCTTCCACGCCTCCTTCTGTCTGTTACATACATTCTGACAAAGTTATTAACCCTGTTTTTCCCATTTTTCAATGGACAAAAATTATAAAAAAATAATTGAAAATTATTTAATATTTTATAATTTAATTGAAATCAATAACAATGAATAATTATTTTACAATGTTTGCCTATCGCTCCAAATGATAATTACCTTTATCGGCAGTTTTTTAATTGGCAGATAATGATTAATAAGCGTTCCATTTTGAATAGGCGAATTGTTAAAATGCATTATATGTGCACTCACTTGATAGGCGAAAAAGTGTGGTATATTAAAAATATATAGATCAGTGGGACGGAGGCTACAGTCGTACGTAACCGACAGTAGGAGTTTGTATACGTACAAACACAATCTAAGCTACCCGCGTATGCAAGGCACACAACACCTTAAGCCCTAAGAGTGCCTCAAGGCACTTATCACTATTTCACCACTGCAGCGTATGTCTATTATATGTATATTTGCATACCTATTAATTATTTTCAATAGTAAATATATATACCTTTCACCAAAATAATAATCACTTCGATTAGTTTTATATTTATTGTATTTATTTTTTTATTGACACAACTGTGCGCAGCTGAGATTTTGTGCTGCGCATGAGAAAATACCAAATACCGTTAAAAGCTCCTGAGAGCTTTCAAAGCTTCTACACGTATTTTGTCGTTTGTTCTCAACTGTCAAAAAATTTTCAAATTATGCAAAAACTCATTTTTTTTTTAAATCTAAAAATGCGTGCCTTAAGGCCCTGTTAGACATTGAAGTGTAAAATGTGACAGGAGAAATTTCTCCAGGCATACGAAGCAGGTCATCTTCTGATTTATCTATAACCTCAATCAGTCGTTTATCCCTTTCCCTAATAGTTGCCTCAACAAATTTCCAATCTATAGCAGCTCCTTGTAGATAGATCGCTAGTTTCGGTGACACATTTCCATGAACTTTCCACTGGTGTACTTCCTGCACAAATTGCTTATCAATCAAAGAACATTCGCTAGCAAATATAGTTTGTAAACGGGGCAATCCTTTTACGATTTCCAGCAGTTGAGAGCCTGTTATAGAAGGAACTGTAATATGCAAACACTCCAAATCCTGCAGTTTGAGCACAGATTCTACTGACAATTCATCGCAGGAAACACATAAAGCCTTCAGGCTGGTTAGGCCTTTGGCACAACAAATTTGATTCACTTGGCTGTTTGGCAGAGGCACACCTTTTATGGAAAGTGTCAGTAGGGGAGTACCTGGTTTTGTGTCAAGAGCATTTATAAACTGTAGACGAAGTTCTCCAGTTGACCAGAAGTAGAGATGCTGAAGTTGGTTGAGTTGTAAAACGGTTTCATAGTCCAAGTCCTCACTTAGATACTTTGGTCCATATTCAAAGCTCTCCAAATTTGTACAGTTATGCACAGCAATTTTAAAATCTCTTTTGTAATGAAATTTTATTTCATCACGTAGTGTCATTGTTGGATTACCACATTTCATACGCATTCTTGGGGTATTATATCTGCGGTGATCTTGTATATTTTTCAAGTATCTGTGCTCAAATGTTTCATCTCCATCGATATCTCTTGGCGCTGCATAGTGTTTTACATGCTGTCCAATATCTCTAATAACTCCAAGAGCCATCATCCGGGATCTATCATCTATTAATGTCTGTTCAATGCTCTTGTGAAAAATGTCTCTCGATCAGTGCGAATATATCTGTAGTGCCGGCTGGCAAAGTTTTGGAAAATATCAGCAAGCCTTTGGCAACACTTTGCCAACTGCAATTGACTGCGAATATCGAGATAAGAATAAACCTTTTCCCAGCAGTCATCGTTCAACACATCCGTAATATCCACAGTTCTATGACCAACAACTGCTTCCATTGCCACACAAAAGTCTACTAAAAGCACTGCTAAAGCTTTATAAACTAAATATGATGGTAGAGGAAAAAAGCTTTCAGATAGTGCAAACTGCAGGTCCTTACTTGTAAAGCTTTAATAACACTTTTCTACAAAATGGAGTTTTCAGAAGGTGATCGAACATGATTTCTAAAATTTTTGATTCTGACAACGAAAACTATGAGTAATATTATAGTAGTATAGTATTAAACTAATTTTATCATTTCGTTCGTTGTTGCGGAGTGCAGGGGGAAGGCGTGGTGCCGGGGGCATTTGGGTGTTATTATTGATAACGACTTAGGTACGTTTAAATAAAATTTTCACAGTGCATTTTTGCATTTTTTGAATTTAAGCCACAAAATATTTTGTATTTATGATATTTATAATTAGTAGTACTTATTACTAATTAATCGGTTGCATTCGTTTGTAGTATTTTTGTAATATTTGTTATTTTATTCTTGGCTTATTAAATTTATATTATGTTTTCTTAACTCTTAATTTTCGCTATAATTTTTGTGATTAGCATCCAACTTCAGATTAGCTTCCACTCCCAAAATACAAATCTTTGTGGAACAGTGTAACTAAATAAAAAGGCAGGCGAAAAGCTTGCAGCTAGTGCAGAATGCAGGCCAACTGTCTTAAAGCTTTAACACTAACAATAAAGTTAGATGAATCACCAGCTTTAGTTTTATAGGGGACTTATTTAAGAGTGATAAGTCCACTGACATCTGATTCATATCTAATCTTTTAATAGCTGGGATATGACGGATATGACGTATACTCGTATCAATCGATTACTTTCAGTATATTCTTAAAGTAAAGTGAATTAACAAATAACTTTTTTGAAATGGTTATTAAACTGTCGACAGTTTTACAGTTGTACAATTTTCAATTGGTAGTTTTCTATGCGCTCTGAGTTGCCATCTCTTATAGCCCAAGTTGCTTCTATTTAAAAACTTTCCGGTCATTGGGTTCTAGCGATCTTGACTTTGTTTCAAGCCTGAGCCATTTAGCGGGCTCTGCTAATCACTGAGAGTCGTTTATTGAGTATCCGAAGCAATGGTTATGCCATTAGCCCAACTCCCAGCTCAGAAGCGGCCTTAAAGCGCTTGCCAAACATTTATCGTCTCCGTCTCACTCTCCACTCAATTTGCTGGGCCAAGTTAATAAGCAGCTGTGAGGCAAGCACAAAGAGAGAACCCAAAACCAAAACCTCAACCAACTGCCAGACTGCCTGAAAGGGAAGTGAGCAATTTGAATTTTCTTTGTTACCTAAGCGAAACTCTGTTATTTTTTCTTGTATACCTTCACTTAAAGCTACCTTTGCGAAACTGCAAAAAAAAAAAAAGCAAAAAATAAATAAACAACCACAAATATACCTACAAGCATATCTTAATGCTTTCGCCCAAAACTTTGGCCATAAATAAATCGATGGATAAAGTTTTACAGACATAGCATCCATAGATATCTCTCGATATGCATTATTAAGTCTTTTTGCACACATTATTTATGTTTTCTACTCAATATCAAAGGCAAATTAATAAAATGTATCTGCTCTTTGCTGCAGTCGAGGCGATAAAACATTATTATCATGCTCTTATGAGCGCCATAAAATAAAGTAAAGTAGCTTGGCTTGACTTTGACTTCTGGATTTTTTTGAATTTTTGGATTTTGCCTTTTTGCGCTTTTAATTTTGCCGCATGATTTATTATTTATTAATAATATTTTTTCGGTTTTTTTTTTTCAAAATGCTGCGGGTGGTCTTTTGTTTAATGGCTTAGCGGTATTGGGGGGGCGAATGAATTTGGATTCAATTGCTACGGTGGCAATTGCCAAATTTATAGTTTTCAATAAACATAATCTTTTTCGAGTGTTCAATTGACCTTTGGCAAACAAATACCAGCTGACCTTACAGTTCAATTGTAATTTTTATAGTTATTTATATAATTATCTAAATGGTTTTTATTTTTCTTTGGTTTCTCTTGCAGATATTTTGTGCTCACACGCGACTACTTGCATTGCTTTAAACGTGCCTCCGGATCGGCCAATGAACGTGCCTCAGACATGGGACAATTTATATTTAAGGTAAGTGTTAATAAGTTTATATAGGCATCGATCAGTTAAGCTATATCTCTGGTCTTTGTTGGAGTATAGATAATTTTGCTGGTTTTTATTATACTTTGTATATAAGTAGGTATACTTATATACCATACCCACATCAAGTTTATTTCAATTTATCTATGCCACGCCCACATTAAGTTCCAATCACTAGAAAAGAAATAACAAGCGTAATACTGAAAATATAAGATTGTTATTCTGTTAAGTGAAAAGTGCATCGAAATCGGTTAATAAACACAGAAGTTATTAAAGAAATATGTATATTTTTTTTTATTTATTCAAGATCGAATTTCAAAAACTACAAAAATAAATTATTAATAAATTATTTTATTTATCCATGCATTAGGAGTATGACTAGAGGGTAAATAAGATTATTAAGTTAGTTAAATTAGGTTATCAAGTTAGATTTATATATATTTAAGTTTAAATATTATTACAATTTGAACTACAAATATGAAGCTGACATCTCTCAGAACTTTTATGCCAAGTTTATTTAGCACGCATTGTTAGGTGTTTTTTTTTTACCTCCAGTAAGATTTATGATCAGCATTATAACAACTACGGCTATAATGCTGTCATACTCATAAAACACTCGTAATATTCGTCAGAGGAATACAAAACTGGGCGTCAACTTTGCATTTTATACCCCATATATCCCATATACTTATATGAGGCTATAGGACACACCTTGAGTTCCCACTGAGGCGTCACGTTTGGCCACATCGATAAAGATCTTTTTAATGAAGAAAACAAAATTGTGCTATTGATGGTACGGCAGGCAAATGGTGTGTGGGATATGGCATAATGGCAATGCCAGGATTGGTAAGTGCTTTTTGGTAACACTTTTGGGCCAAATGTGTTTCGGGCACACTTGTCAGACCAACAATTTCTCATTAAAATTCCGTCATTTCCTGTTTGCCTGCCCCTCGTGATGAAACTTTGCAACTTTCGGGGCAAACTCAACTAATTGGCTAAAACTTGCAGCTACTGCATGTTAATTTGGCCCACATGAGGCGGCCACGCCTCCCGCCCTTCGGTGTTTGTCGCAAAACAAAGCAAATACAAGGCTAAAAGGCAATGGGAAAACAGGAAAAAAGCACGATTGCAGTCAAAAACTGTTGTTGTTGCTTAAACAAATAAGGAAAATGCACATAAAACTACAAAAACAACAACATTAAATGCCACTTAACATGCACACAACAACAACAAAAAATAAAATAAAAAAACTAAAAAAAAAACCAAAGCTTCGACTACAAAGCGATCATGGGAAAATTGCTTTTATTTTTGTTTTTCGTTTAATTTTCATTTCGTTTATTTTTGTATTTTTTGCCTTTGGCTTTTGGCGCTCTTCTGGCAAAATCTCTCTAAAGGTAGCGTCAATAAATATTCTCTCAGTTTCGTTTCGTTTTGTTTCGTTTCGCTTAGTTGTTGTTGTTTACAGTTTAATTTAAAATTAAAATAAATTTTAAAAGCAAGCAGCAAAACATTTTGTTTATCGCATTGTCGGCAATTTTCCAAGGTAAACAATTCACTGAACATAAAATTTGCATTTAATCTGCGAAAAAACAAGCTTCAGCTTACTGCCATAAAATATGCAGATCCATTAAACGCCCATTAAGAGATTCTACATTACTACCCAGCCAATAAACTAGCCTAGTTTATAAATTTACTTAAAATACCACAATATTACTGGAAGTAATTCAATTTATATATCATGCTGACTGTATACATATATTTAGCAAATTCACACAGCATTATAATTTATGCAGTGATATTGATTTCAAAAAATGCCCAACTCATTGCTGTTAATATTACACCTGGCTAACCTTCGATTCAGTCAATAAAAACAACCAAAATGCTGCCAGAAATGGTCAATCACAGCTCAGACACCCACACCCGGGCGATGTATTAGCCGAGACATCAACCAGCCAAACGAGCCATGACCAAAGTCGAGTCATTGAGCCGGGCCTCATCAGAGGCCGCTGTGTGCGGCAGGTTTTTGAAGTAAATATTATTTACTGCAGTAGAAAAGGGCACTTTGGCTATTTGTTTCAATTTGTAACACTTGTAAATAATACAAGTTTCAGCGATTGGGATTTATAAAACCCCCTAAAACGACCTATTGGTCTCTAAAAATGCAGTTATTAAACCAAAAAATAATATAAATATTAAATGAATAATATATCATAATATTTAGATAATATTAAATAAATAATAAACAAAATAATACATTAAATGCTAAGTAAAATTTATATCATAAAATAACAATATATAATTTAAATATAACTCAATTATTATTTAATACAACTTAACTATAATTTAACACAACTTAATAATTATTATTTAAGAAGAGTGTGCTCAACGAAATTTATATGAGCGCTAGGAAGCTGTGCTGAAAAAGTGGATGGCTCAACTGTATTCTATAATCAGTGAGAATTAATCCAGCGAGAGTTGGGCCAGCGAGAGTTGGCCCAGCAAGAGTTGGGCTAGCAAGGGTTGGGCCAGCGAGAATTCAGCCACCGAGAATTTTGCCAAATAAGTATACCACTTTGGAAATTTACTGAGTAGTGTATAAAACACTTCGGCTTGGCTTATTTTAATTATTATACTTAGTTGTTTTGCTTTAATTGACACTCAACTGCAATATATATATATGTATATATAATAATACGTATATCGTATATCGAATATCGGCTTGTCAATGTAATCAACTTAATCAATTAGTTGTGCCATGGCGGGGCAGATTCGTTTACAGTCTAATTATTTAATTTGATTAAATGCACGAATTTTCAAAGTGATGGCAAATTGATTGAAACTGAAATTATGTCGTCTGCCTGAGTTTCTAACAAATTTCGAAGAGTAATCTTCACCTGTCGCCTGTCCTCTGTCCTCTGTCACCTATCGAAGATGAAACATTTTTTGCTGCTGTCTGCAAACGAATCCAGCTGAAATCAATCGCGCGTGAAACCCAGCGATGCTCAATAATTGCAATTGATGTGAGAGCAAAGATAATGAGCAGGAAGGGGAAGAGCGGGTAGTGAGGAGATTGGGGGGCTGAAGTTAACGTAAAGTTGCAGTTTTTGATTGAAAGCAATATTGATTTTTGTTGTGAGACATTTGCCTGCAGGTGCTCCCCAGGCAGTTGCGAATTCAGTTTCAATAATTCCGCTGGCTTAATTAATGTGGAAAACTTGCATTTGCATAATTGAAAGACGCTTTAATAATCAAGCACTGTAATAGCCTTACAAATCAATCAAAAACTCTGCGAAAATCCCACGTATCAGATTTGTACGTTTTGACAGGCCGCGCTATTAAATATGACAAAACATTAAACAACAAAAGCAAACAATATTAATAATAATAGCAATAATGGTAACAATAACAATAACCGCTAATCAATGCCAGCCTTGAAAATCACATTTTTTGAAAGTGAAATACAAAAACCATAAATTTTGAAGGCGGAAATTGGAAAATGTGTGGCAAACTAAGGGCAAACAGGGTCAAACATGCAATAATATGGGCCAAAAAGTGAGCGCATTTAAGCCATAAATTGTGCATGTTTATTGGAATTGAGACACTGTAATAATTTTGTAAAAAATGTATTCAATTTGATAAATTAAGATTTAATTTTATCAGAGAAACTATAACAATTTAGTAATAAATATGTAATACAGATTGAGTTTTATCAAACAAAGCATACAGATTTATTAATAAAATGTGTGCAATTTGATAAATTAAGATTTAATTTTATCAGCGAAGCTGTTAAAATTTAGTAAAAATGTGTATACAATTTTTTTAATTTTTCTATGCTCTAAATTTCCCTTCGCTGCTTCATCAATGTCAAATGGTTAAACAGCAAAAGTCAAGCATCACATTTAACATTATGTTCCAAAAGATTCTTGGCTATATTTATGAAAGTTTATAATATTTTCTAGATGCGCCACAAATTACGATAATATTTAGCCCGTGCTCCAGCCCACACATTCCAGCTGGTATTATGGTCTTAGATCATTTTATTGCCGGGGTTTACGACAAGGCCTCTTGGCCGACATGATGATGAGCAATCGCTTATCGGATAGAATATCTAAGAGAGATCCCCCACTAATGCCTTTGGCTCTTTGTAAACATAAATCGCGCAATTTATCATAAAAACGATCTATGCTAACCCCGCTCTCAAGACAACTTAATTATGCTTGGCCATAAAAATAGCAGGAGAGAGAGAAAGATAGTGAGAGAGAGGGAAGATAATGTTGAGCAAAAGTCGAGCATCGGACAACGCTTTATATCGCATAACTTGGCTAATTGCCACACGCTGCTGACATATTTGCCTAATGGCCTCGTATAGCTTTTTCTGAATCTGTAACAACTTTAAGTTCAGAGTCATAAACCAGCTCTAGAACCCATAAACTTCTCCACAAAACAGCAACAGCAACAGCAACTATAATGAAGCAAACCAAAAAAAAAAATGAGTTCAATAAAAGTTCTACATGGTAAAAACTTTTGCACTTGGCCAAGACAATAACAAAAACTGTCAGCCTGCCCTAATGACTTTTAACCGAGTTGCAAAATGCAGCCAGTAAGAGAATAGAAAGAAATGTCTAATAGTTGGAGAAAGGTAACCCCAAAGGTAACTAAGTAGAAAGAGAAGGCGGGCGAATGTCTTAATTGTTGTTGCATTGTTGGGCAAAAGTTTTGCATAAAGACGTGCTAAAAATAATTGAGTAGCAATTTATTTCATGACCTGCGCTATTAAAACTAAGTACATTCGTGTGCTATGGCAAATGAGATGCAATCTTAATGGAACAACTGTGCAGCCAGGCAAACAGCAAATAGCAAACAGCAGTCAATAGCTGATGTCATAAGCCCTAAAAACACTTGGCCAATTCTAGAAAGTTCGGTATATCGGTATATCGGTAAGCGGTAAACCGATCCGACTACCCGCTGAATTACTTGTAATGCAGGAGGTATGCTTGGAGAGCCAGCAAGGAGAGCGGCTAAGCGCTGCCTCAGAGCCTATGCATAGGGAGCGGTAGATGTGTTCTTTATAGGCGAGCCGGCTACCCGCTGTATTACTTGTAATGCAGGAGGTATGCTTGGAGAGCCAGTAAGGAGAGCGGCTATGCGCTGCCTCAGAGCTTATGCATAGCGAGCGGTAGATGTGTTCTTTATAGGCGAGCTGGCTACCCGCTGCATTACTTGTAATGCAGGAGGTATGCTTGGAGAGCCAGTAAGGAGAGCGGCTATGCGCTGCCTCAGAGCTTATGCATAGCGAGCGGTAGATGTGTTCTTTATAAGCGAGCCAGCTACCCGCTGCATTACTTGTAATGCAGGAGGTATGCTTGGAGAGCCAGCAAGGAGAGCGGCTCAGCGCTGCCTCAGAGCTTATGCATAGCGAGCGGTAGATGTGTTCTTTATAGGCGAGCCGGCTACCCGCTGCATTACTTGTAATGCAGAAGGTATGCTTGGAGAGCCAGCAAGGAGAGCGGCTAAGCGCTGCCTCAGAGCTTATGCATAGCGAGCGGTAGATGTGTTCTTTATAGGCGAGCTGGCTACCCGCTGCATTACTTGTAATGCAGGAGGTATGCTTGGAGAGCCAGCAAGGGGAGCGGCTAAGCGCTGCCTCGGAGCTTATGCATAGGGAGCGGTAGATGTGTTCTTTATAGAAGTGTTTGTGGCGCTCGTCTTTTGACAATGCTCGAGCAGCTCTGATTATCACTGCAGTGGCTGGTGTGGTGTGAGGCAGACGTGTGGTGCAGAAGTCAAGTGGGTGCGTGAGCTTACTAGTTAGTTCAACTATAACTGTAACAACAATGAGTCATCTGCGAGAAGGGCGGACGTTGCATACAGGTCAGTTGGATGTGTAAGCGCCAACGTTTTATGAATGCGCTCTACAGAATGGCCGAGAGTACAGATATATTCTAAAGAACAACCTTCTATCTGAATATTATACTTGATATCCCCATATATACCCTGTTTTTACCTATTTTTCAATGGGTAGATAGTATACAAATAAGTAACTTTTATATATTGATATATGATAAGCATTATTAAAATGAAACAAACCTAAGTAAAATAAAATAGTTAATATAGAAGCAGACTAAAAGCAGTTTTCATGTAAGTTATGGGCGCAGCTGTTGCAGGTTTGTGCGTTCAAATTGAAACCAATTCCCAGACCCCCGCTGACTGACCTAATGACTGACCTAAAGACCGTTGGAGTGAGGGATAGAGATACTGCTGATCATTGTCTAACCTTTGACTCGCATTGTTTGCTCATTGTCTGATTGTGGTTTCTCTGTGTGTTTTCAGGTCAAGCTGGTGGACGTGGAGAAGGTGGAATGGATCAACAAACGCTTGTACAGCGCTATTGGGCTGCTGCTGGGTAGGGAGGGTCGGGTGCTCCTACGCTGCGACGATGGCCTCGAGGATTGGTTCGAGCTGCTGGAGGTGAGTATACCACTTGAAAATCCGCATTACAGGGTATAACAGAGCTCTTTTGTTTGACAGGAATGCACAATGACCTCCAAGGAGCGACGACGGGCGCTGAAGATTGCGCAGGGGCCGAGATCCCGCGCCTCCCTCGCCGCCCCCGTGTCGCATGCCTCGCTGCAGTTCCAGCACTTTGGCCTGGGCAGCACCTACTCCAGTGCTCTGGACGATTGGCTGATGACGAACGGCGCCAGCGGCGGGGGTGGCGGGGGTCTGGCCAGGCACAAGATCGGCGCTGGCAGTCTGAATGGCTATGCGGGTGCAAATCCATTTCTGTTCAGCGACTCTGTGCCGGATCTGAGCGCTCTGAACAACGAGAATCACAATCATCACCTCAGCGGCATCTCCACGAATCACTCGACGCCACAGAAGATTCCACATCACAGCAATGCGAATCTCAGTCGCTACTCGAATGGTTACGCCTCAGGACAGAACAGCTTCACGCAGGCCGGAGGCGCGCTCTACGGCTCTCCCAGACGCATCTTCATCAACAGCAGCTTCGGCAGCAATCAGGTGGTGGACGAGGAGACTGCCGAGGAGTCGGAGGTGCAGCTGCGGCGGCCACGCCTCTTCCGGGGCGTCAGCGCCACGCCGGACAATGGCAACGAGCTGGACAGGGATTGGCTCTATCGCAAGCCACGTGCGCCCACCGATATGCGGCACTCAGGTAGGCATATCGATTGATATCGATAATATCGAAACTTGCAAAGATATATTATTTTCTTGACCGAGTGACTGGCAATCAAACCACAGCCAAAACGGTAACAGGAGTTGGGCCAGCGAGTGTTTGGCCTACGAGAGTTGGGCCTGCAATATTTGAGCCTGATAGAGTTCAGCCAGCAAGTGTTCTACCAGCGAGTGTTCGATCAGCAAGCGTTCGACCAGCGAGTGTTCGCCCAACGAGAGTTAGGCAGCGAGAGTTGAATGACATTTTTGGAGCAAAGTTATAAAATTTAGAATTTGGTTTATAATTTTTATATATTTGTAATCTTTTTAACCAATCCAATAATAAATTTATATTAAATCAGTTAATTTAACAATTTCAAAACATATATAGTATTAAATATTAGTCGGAAAAACACTTCATTAGATTTATTGGTTCAGGGTTTAATTTTTAAATATTTCTAACAAGTATCCGACATATTATTTATTTATTTATTCAATATCGGTTTTGAAAAGTTAACAAAGAATATTTAAACACGAATTAAAACAAAGCATAAATAACATTAAAGATATAATGAAATTAAAGATTTACATTAAATTAAGAGCGATATATAAAATAAAATCGATATTGGCAGTCCATATCGATATAACCTGTTCGATTTACATTCCAACCTTTAGTTAGTAAAAATCTTGGCTGGAAACTTGTACTTTTTTGCTAATCAAACTTTATTTTTTGTAGTGCAACCGATGCTGCCCACCCACAACTCCAACGCGGGTCCGGCGAACAAAACGGAGCTGGACTGCTCGGCGCACGACAGCGGCCTGGACACGCCCCCCTCCACGCACCGTCCCTCCAGCTATCGCGAGGCGGCGAGCCGCGACAGCACGGAGACCAATGGCAGCTCCTCTAGGGGCACGCTGCTCAACAATTCGCCGGGCGGCAGCTTCCGGGCCAAGAAGCTGAGCGCCCAAGTGACCAATCTGAATCAACTGAACTCGTTGCACGGCTCTCGCTACTCGGTGCAGGATCAGCGAATTCTGAAGATGCGCAACAACGAGGAGGAGCGCTGCGCCTCCATTAAGCTGGCGAATCGCCTCAATCACAATCACGAGCCACAGCACAATTCTCCCATTGCGTCCTACGATCCCAACCAGAATCGTTACTACAAGAACGGAAATGGCACCCCGCCCATCTCCCTCACCCCGCAGCACACGCCACAGCATAAGCTGCTGCATCACGCCAATGGCAACGGCAATGGCAGCCTCAACGGCAATGGCGTCGCGCCCATGAACGGCTCCGCCATTTTCCGCGAGCGCTACCAGCATCCGGCGCTGGCGGCCATCATCAACGAGGCGCAGGGTCTCAAGTTTCGAGGTAAAACAACGATTTTCTAGTGCATGTTTAAACTTTTTGACTTGGTGGAGGGAGGAACTACAAACTATTTTATATCTGATGTATTATGTATATATATAAATACCCTGCACCATGGCAAATTATTTAAAAAGGGGTATAATAGCTATGTATAAATGTATGTAAAAGGTAGACTACATGAAGTAGATATGTATATTCCTAAACGATCCATCCCTATCAGTTTGTCTGTTTGTATGAACCGATTGATCTCAGCAACTATAAGAGCTAGAGCACTGAAATTTGGAATGTAGTTGGCTGTATTACATACGCAAATGATATGCAATAGAAATTTTGGATGCTACGCCCACCTTACCCACAAATCAAGTAAAACCGTACAACTTGCATCATTTTCTATGTAGCAGATTGTCATTTTCAATATATTTTCTCTGTTATTCTTGAAATAAATCTTAAGAAGCACATTAAAATCGGTTAATAAACGTAGAAGTTATTACGGAAAAAATTTATATACATATATTTATATAACTATATATATTTGTCCTGCTTAAAATCATGTTTTAGAAAAAAGGAAAATATATTTTAAGAAGCATTACTGCAGTACTTTATAAGATGTTGGTAAATAGGGTGCAGGGTATTCCACTATCGGTTACATCCGACTTTCGTCTTTATGCATTTTTTGTATATAATTTAATTTTCTATCTTATGATTATTGTTTTCATTTCAATTGCATGTTAACTGTCTGAAGAAGAGACGGAGAATATTTGGTAAATAGTTGTAAACAAATTGCATGAAACCAAAACTAAGCATACCCAAGATATCAGAGCCAGAACAAGCATGGAACGAGCCTAAACCCCATAGTACCAATGATATTTTATAGAGCAAACAACTCCCTCTTGTAGAGCGCGCCTATTCGGACAGTCAGCAGCGGCGCTTCAACAACAACAACAACAACGGCCCCACCCCGGTGCCCGCCTCGCCCCTCGCCCAGCGGCGCAACAATGTGCCGATCTTTGGAACCCCCACGCGGGTATAGCGTTTAAAGGTCTAAAGGGAGACGGATCTGTGAGGTCATGGAGCACTTAACACTTAAATATGCATTACCATTAGCCGATAAGTAGCTAAATGCTTAAGTGGAATCATCGGAGGATCGGAGTAGGCCAACAAATAGTCAACGGAATTAAATTTGTCTAGACATTAGCGGATATTATTATTATACTAGTATATAGCATATAGCATTCTTTATATTCGTAGCGACTTTATTGAGCTTGATGCCAGCAAAGAATATTATTAAATCTAAATTTAATTATACATCTGAGTAGATCTATTTGTAGTCCTAAATTAACTAGAATTCTCAAGTAGTATTACTATGCAACATTGTCCCGCTTTATGTAAAATGTTAACAAATAAAATGTGTGCAACGGTCGTTTTTTGAATTTCGATTGTACAGCAATTTCATAGTATTTTTATATCGAAATCCTTAATAATCGCCTGTAAGTTAGGCTTGGTCTGAGTCCACATAGACTTGAAATTGCTTGCCATCGAAATTCCCAAAATGACTGTGAATAAAAGTCAAATTTGTACAACTTTTAATTTGGGTTTATTGGGCAGGTTTATTTATTTAATTCAAATTGCGCGCTATATCGAGTCATCGACATTAAGCTATCGATAGCAATTTACGCATCATGGCAGCTATCGAGCTGTTGGCTGGCGTCATCTATGGCTCACATTCGAAACTAAGTTTGCAAGAGTAGTGCGCATGACGACGGCGAGAGGTCACTATCACAGCCAAGTCGAGGTTTGAAACTCGGCTAAATTCAATTCACTAAGCAAATCATGCAAGAAGTTCGAGCGCGACACCATACTTGTTTGACTGCTGTGCTGTTTGGCAGTAAGGTTAGGTCGCTTGGATCGAACGTCAAGCAAGCTGCGAGCTTCAATGCAGCTATTGGTCAAGACTGTGCGTGTGAACGAGATAACAATAAATTTGCACTGTGGTGGCATGTCGATAACAAATTGCCGCCAATAATTAATTTTAAAATTGTGAACTTTTGTACGAAAATTCATTAATATCTGTTTAGTTTTTGAATTTCGCTTGTTTATCGTATTAAAATCTCATAAATTAACTTAAGGTGAGATTTACATATATTTGTGAAAATTAAATAGCTCAATTTTTAAATCGTCCCATGCGCTGCACTCACCAGTACATATAAATAAATACACTAATCCCTAGATACAACAAATGTTACAATAAAATAAAATACTAAAAATAAAATTCGGTTAATATTTTTTATGAGAAGGCAAAATTGCCCATTTTGGAAATATAAACAATTTTATTTTAATCAAGAAAATTAACTTAAAAGCTCTAAACATTAAATTATCTATATTTATATTATTTTAGTTAATTGTTATGCGAGACGGCAAACATTCTGATATAAATGCAAAAACAGAACTGATTTCTCTCAGTGCATTCAAAATTGTTTTGCCGATCTCTTCACGAGTAATTCCAAATGAAATACAAAATACATTTTGAATGAATATCCTGACTTGGTTAATTTCTGATGGCTGACAGAACTTTTGGTCAAGGGCTAAAAAATATGAAAATATGGATAATTAGAGAATAAACATATATACTTAATATATTGAAATCTCTTTCAAAATAACGGTAATAGTAAATGCAAATTTTGCACATATAGCTGTTTTACTGGGTGCACAGTGTCTAAAAACACATACAATTTGTATTTGCTTGTAATAATTTATTTCAAAACAATTAATTTAATAATTTTATAATTTATTTAAAGATGTCAACTGTTAAGTGAATTTAGGATATTTATAGTTAAGTGTATGCAAATTGCAGCAAATTTTTGAAGTATTTTCCTTATGGCTTATTTTATGTTTTTTCGCGAAATCAGCACAAATGTGAATTAAAGTTTGTCGCTTTTTTGAGGCTAATTGTAAACCAAAGCCAATTTATGTAAACATGTTGCCGACTCGTATTCCAACATGGCCGGTGCTCTCCTGTTCCTCTGCTCTATGTTTTCGGCTTTCCGACTGTCGGACGGACTCTCGAATTTGTTGAAAAAGTTCGCTTTAATTACACAGAAGGTGCATAAAATTGTTTTCAGCGTAACACAAAACCTGTGGGAAGTAAAGCTATATGCACAGCAAAATTATAACAAAAATGCTGTTTATTTTATATAGTAAATACGCTGCACACAATTAATTATATTTTATTAATATTTTTCCCAAAATGCCATAGGGAGCATCAGCTTCCCTGGGGCCCAGGGCGACGCAATTTGTTTACATTTTCAGTGGGAGCTGCTAATTGAGAGGGGAGTGTCGGAGAGGGGCACGGCACAGAGGGGTGCGGAGGGGAGGGGCGTGTGTGAGTGTGTGAAACCGCTAGTTAATGCTTGTCACAACAAATGCTGTCATCAATCGCTGCTCAGCTCCCTGGGGACTTGCCACAAAAATATAAAAAGCAACTGCCTAGCCAGGCAAAGTATCCTGCCCACAAAAAAAAAGTAAATCGAGCCAACAACTGACGCCAGTAAATAACGCATTTTTATCTTTCGTTTAGCAAAAAACAACAGAGACATTAAAGGAGCTGAGCACCTGAACTCTCTGGAGCCTACTGCAACAGCTGCGGGAAACTGGGTCCTGCAGATGTTTTATATAGCCAGCAGCGCTGCCAGAAATAGCTAGATTTGCAATGTCAAATACCTACCAAAAAGCTAAAATACATTTAAATAAAATCCATAAAAATAAACATGAAGCATAAATTTGATATACAATATTAAATATATTTTAATGGAAATGTATTTAGATTTATCTGTTCATTCTAAATCATACTAAAATTTGTTTTAAATTTAGTTTAAATTTAATTTATAAATGTTTAGAATTCCCGCAGATTAATGATTATAAACGACAATCAGGCAAAACCGATCACAAGGTGGTGCTACCCATAGTTATAGTTTGTTGCTGTCAAAGCCGATTAATTCTGTATTTTGAAACAGATATGCTAAGCATAAATAGAATTTTGAAACCCTACAAATTAGCAACGATGATATAGACGGCTTGATCTAATGCCATTTGTCTAAGGCGATTTTAAAGTTATTTCGATACAGTATTATTCCATCTTTAAATTTAAATTTATTGTATATTTTGAGGTCATAAAGCAAAAAAATTTTATTGCGAAAATTTAATATTAATTTATATGAGTAATATTTTAATACATATATATTTTTTTCATTTTATATTTGATCAAAAAATGTCAGTTTTAATAATATAATAAAATATAATAATAATAAAAAATATAATATAATAAATAATGAAATTAAATTCCATTTTATTTTCCAGTTGGCAATATTTAAATTTTTATTTCTTTGCCGTTTCAAGATTGATATTAATAATTATCAATAAATATTTGTTTAATTTTGTAGATTAGATTAATTTTTTTGCTTTTGCGTTGCCAGATTACTGATTCATGCACATTGAAAATTATTTTCGTTGTTAGTAACCCAAATAAACTTTTATAAATATTAACAAAATTCGTACTAGTAATTTTTTGGGTCTTCTATACTGACTTTAATTTGCTGAACGTTTCTTCAATAAATATTTAACTTTTAGCAATACAAACTTAGTTTGAGTTTGCAGAGTTTGTTTAACTTCTGCCCCTTCAAACTTGTGCCGTCTGTGTCATCAATCAATATTGAATATGCGAAAATTCCCACAACCGTTCCGCTCCCCCCTCTGCCGATCCATAGACTAAGGTCGCTCAACGGCGGCCATTTTGTTTGCAGAGTTGACCGCTAAATGCCGCCAAGGGAAGGGCAGCTCAGCACTGAGTGTATGATGTTTTTGTATATGTGTGTGTGGGGAGCAATAAGCTGCAAGTAAGACAGAAAAAGAGAGAGAGAGAGAGAGAGGGAGATAGGGAGAGAGAGGGAAAAGTAAAAAGAGGTTATGTTGTAATACGATATGTGGCAAGTAGGAAGTTACCTTGAGTGCATTTCTCTCTATAAGTATTGACAGTGACAATGCTGTCCAGAGTCGATGTTCATTCATGGTTTCGGTGCGGAGACAGAAAACAGGTTCACAGGCTCAACAGAAGCCGCATAAGTTTTTCCTACTCCTCCTCCATGCCTCGCCCCCTCCCCGTTTGCATCTCCCTCTCCCTCTCGCTATTTCGCTGTCTTTCTCTTTGCTCAGCAAACAGCGAGAAAATGTGAAATGTAAATGCAACTTCATTTGCTCATGTCAGTTTGCAGTTGTATTGATCGAGGCAAAAGGAAAACCTCACACACAAACAGCTGTGTTTGTTATTGTTGTTGCTGTGGGACTTCCGCCCTCTCCCTCACCCCCTCTCCCCTCTACACCCCTCTCATACATAGCTCTTGTTTATGTCCTTTAGCCGTGCAAATATCATCAAAGTCAAGCGGTTTGTTTGACTTTTAGTGGCATCCTTTTAGCAGCTGTGATTATGCTTTATGTTAGTATCTTATCTTCCCCAACAAGATGGTAAGCGTCGCACATTTGTCACCTGTGAAAAATTCCGGGAAAACCCTCATGGAAAGCGTGCCATGGAGGTGGTCGACGCTGGCTTTGTTGATGCGGGTCGCCGGTGCGACATCGGACATCATTTTAATTAAATTACACGACCAAAACGTGCGACATCACAATAATTTTCATTGTCAAAAAATGAACATCATAAAAAACAACACGTCTGCATTGTAAAAGCGAGAAACAAACTCACACACACACACACACACACACTCACACAGACACACACACAGACACACACTGTTATAAGAATGTAACAATCAATTAACAGGTAAAAGGTTTGGAGTTTAGAGCAGGCGGCTAAGCCGAGATTCGGCTTAACCCTGTACTGCTAGTTGGGGTCCAAACAATGACGTTAGAAATACAAAGAAAAACAAAATCGATTTCTGTCTTATTTTCCAAATATTTTTATTAGTTTAGGCAGTTGATGTGGAACTAAAAGGCAATATAAATTATTATAATTTTAAAATAAAATAGATACATTATTTGGCATTATAAAGAAATATATGTTAAAGAGCGCCTTGTAATCGGCATATAAACAAAGAAGTTATTACTTATAAAATGTGTCCTACTTCCTACATTTTCCACTTTAGCATTTACATGAATTAAATTAATTTAAAGCTATTCTTATTTATTTATTTTATTTAAGATAACTTCCTAATGCCACAAGCACAAAAGACTTATAATTTAAAGCTTAGTAACTTAATATTTAGATTAAACTTAGATTCTAAAGCGTGAAAAATTATTTTTTAATTTAATTATATTCCAATTCAGTTTATATTTAATTTTTATTTTAATTTTATAAGTCTTTGTTCTTCTTTTATTTATTTATTTAGGTATTTTATTACAATTTATTTAATTAGGAACAACTTGGATTTTAAAACATAAACTTTTATCAATATATTAAAAGTTATTTAAGGGTGTATGCTTAACATTTGTGTAATATTTTAATATTTTCTTTAAACTTTCAATGGGGTTTTATTTGCACTCAAATGATTGATAAAAAATCTCGCGGGCTAGCGCCCGCAAGACATGACAGTCGGGCAAGCCCGACTGTCTTATACCCTGTACCAAAGATCAGCCTTGCTAGTACAGTATTCTATTTAAAATATATTTTGAATCTAATGTATGGCCATTATTCGCGGTAGGTGCATGGCATCCAAAATTTGGAATAAACTTGATCTGCGTATGGTATACACCTTTCAAAAATGACCAAAACGGCTGCTCTAGCTCTTATAGTTGCTGAGATCGACGCGTTCATACAGACGGACAGACGGACAGACGGACAGACAGACAAGGCTAAATCAACTCGTCTTGTCCTCCTGATCAAGAATATATATACTTTGTGGGGTCTACCACGCCTCCTTCTGCCTGTTACATACATTCTGACAAAGTTAATAACCCTGTATTTCCCATTTTTCAATGGGTACAGGGTATAAAAATATCACTTTGCATGAAAATCTGTTGATTTTATCGATTATACATAATTATGCATTTAGTATTTACATTAATTACATATATGCATATTTATTTTAATTCGTTACTTGAACTTCTTCTGTAGCTGTACCAAAGGGTTAAAGCCACGTCAACCTGACCCAACTCTCTGTTGGCACGCTTCGTTGTGGAACCTGCTGTTGTGGTTTTCTGGCATTTTATAGTTATGGGAAAATGTCGAATCGCCCATTATTGAAATAGAAAGCTTGTCTCTGATGCCATTGTCAGTGTTTGATAATTTGTCATGAGGTCGCGTTGTACAACAACCTCTAATGATGCCTGTAAATGTTAAATGCGTTATACTAAGGCCAACAACGGGTCCAATAGCCAATATTATTTCCAAGCCCATTTTAGGCGACAGTTAAAACTACCAAAGCTATGGCTGGCAAACCCCCCAAATGGAAATATTTTAAAGCGCGTGTACAATTTAAAATGAAATAAAATCAGACTGGGGACGGCTTTCGAAATTTTATGAGCATGTTGCGCTTATTAGCTGCAGCAGCACGAGAAATGGCGACAGCCTGCAACAGCAACAACAACAACAACAGCAACAACAACAACAACAACAACTGCAACAACAACAAGCACGACATGCATTTCCACGGCAAATTTTTCACACACCCTTTCCCCTCTGGCGTAACCAGGCTACGACAGCGAGCGACAGCTCCTGGCCAGGCTTCGGCTTTTGATATACCCTGTATGCAATATATTTATTAAGTAGGGTATGCTCAAAATCAGCTTTTACTTGAGCGCAGGCTTTGGGTTAAAGGTTTTCGAAATATAGATAAAACATAGGTATTATACAAATTGAAATTATTCAATTGTTTATTATATTTTTTAATTTTTTAAGTTAATAAATATTGAGTTTAAGCATAATAAATGACAAATACTTCTTATATACTTTCTCTTAAATTTTTTATAATTTTATTATATTAAATTATGAATACTTAATCTTCTTTCGATTTTATACTTCCATCCCTTCCATTCCCTTATCATATTTAATTGTAACTAAAATATAAATAAATAGTTATATAAAAAAGTATTTTTTTTAATGTACATAGAATTTATCAATTCATTTAATAAACAATTTAAAAAAAATTAAAATACCTTCAAATGTAATTTTTTAAAATACGATTTATCTTTAAATCATGACTAGCATTGGTTTAATTTTATTTTAAACATCTAGAACATATTGAACGACACTTAAAATTTAAACTAATTGAAAATAAATCATATGTATGTATAATATTTATTAGGTTATTTTACATTCTATAATATTATTAAATAAAATTTTAGGGTATCCTTCATTTCTGAAATATTGGGATAATCTACAGCTTTATAAGATTATTAAACATTAGGGTATCCTACAGCTATATAATATTCTTAAATAATATATTAGGGTATTCTGCGGTTCTATAAAGAACTGTAGCGATTGGTATTGCTTTTGTTTTTGGCACGGCGACACGCACAAGAAATTCCAAGAGATAAGCATCGTGTACGACAAGGTGTATTATGGACCCGGTTCACAGTTGCAGTCGCTGTCGCAGTCGCTGTCGCAGTCGCTGTCGCAGTCGCAGTCGCTGTCGCAGTCGCAGTCGCAGTCGCAGTCGCCGTCAGCGTCACAGAGAGCATCGCTGTCGAGTGCCATACTGTTGACTCTGTTAAATTGGCAATATTTATGGTTTTGGGCGTTGCAACTGACTTGTTAAATGGGTGTTCCAACGGGGAACACAGGCAACGCAGGCAGATAGGGAGATGGGGAGATGGGGATATCGGCAGATCGGAGGAGCCAGATGGAGATTCCCCTAAAACTTGGTAGCTGCAAAACGTTTAAATACAAAACGTGTTGCCAGCGATAAGCACGCGAGGCACGAGTCACGCAGACAAGTCGCATCGTGTCGCGTCGTGTCGTTTCGTGCCATCAATTTTTGACATATGCATGTCAAAAGCGCGACGCCATTTTGAAAGTGTGCTCCACAAGCTGCCCCTCTCTCTCTCTCTCTCTCTCTCTTCCTCTGTCTCTCTCTCTACTTCTCACTCTCCTTGTCGCTCTTGCTCTTTCTATGCTGTGCAGCAAAGCATTAAAGCAGAAATGCGCAATGTCGTCAACGCGTCTCGTTGCTGAAGCTATAAAAATGTCAAAACATGCAACAAATAAAGAAGAATTATAAAGAAATCTAGCGAGTGCAGATAAAAAAACGCTGTGATATATTAAAATCATATAAAAAAGGCGCAAAAACCAGTCAAAGAGTCGTTAAGGGGTAGGGTATACCCTATAGGGTAGCATGACTTGGGGTTTATTAAAATGCTTTATGCAAAATTTTGACTTGGTGTTTTAAACCGCATATAAAGTTTAAATTAAGAAAAGTTGTTTAAGTTGAAAACAAATAAATAAATAATTTAATAGCTATTTTTCCTAAAATTTAGATAAATAAAATATTAACATATAAACATAATAAATATAATAAGTAATAAATATATATTTATTTATTTTTATTTATTTATTTAAATATATATTTATTTATTTTTATTTATTTATTTAGATATGTTAGTTTGCATTAGTCACTATAAAAATACAAACCAATTTAAATAGAAAGGTTTGAATTTAAATTAAAATTAATATAATATACATTAAATTAGGTTTATGTTTTGTTTTGGTTTAAAAAATTGATTTACAATTTTTTTTTTTGTAGATTTTAAGAGATATTTTGAATTTATTTAAATATCAGACATATTTTAAAAATTATGTTATATGTAAATAAAACGTATTTTTTATTACTTCTTCCTCTCAACTTTGAACTGCAGGGTATTCGTCACATTTTCTATATGACACTGCCAAGAACAAAACTATTTTCTTTTATTTTTGCATTTTTTCTACCTTGTTCTTTACAGCTTGATACGTTGCTGATCTTGCGGTTTATTGTGGTTTATTTGCGACACCTCAAAGAAAGGAATTATCAGCGTGGAAGGGAGAAAAAACTATCATATTGAAACTGTAGATGTGTGAGATGATTTGATAGCTGCATTCCCCTACGAAAAATATCTTATCGCCTGCATAGATCGTTGTATTCAAAATGCCATAAGTCACACCTGATCATTTGTCAGTTTTTCTAAAAGTTTTTTTGTATTAATTTTTTTAGTTTGTCGAACGCCTACAGAACAAGTTAAGGAGCGGAGGAGAGGAGAAGGGGAGCTTGACTGCATTTGATAGCGATAAATCAGTGCGCTGCACGTTACATTTGACGCTAATAAAAATGCAAATCGTATGCATAAAATATAATTTTTATAACTTAATTAAGTCCCAGGCTATCAAGCTCTCGTCTCGAGATGCCAACGGAGTGTGCCTTGCCGCATGCTGCGCTTGATTTGGGGCTCATTAAACTGGCGCCACGTTTCAAATTGATTTTGGCCATCAGCGCGACATTTACATGACAATGTCATCTTTTTGGCTGGCAGCCAATTGCGATTTTCCTCTCCGATAAGGCCCTGATGACACTCTCCTCTCCCTTCCTTCACCATCACTCGAAAAGCTGAGCTGGTAGCTGACGCTGCATACCGTCTAGGGCCCAGAGCTTAACTCATTTCTTGGAAGGCCTCATCTGAGCCATCTGAGCTAGAAATACTCTTTTTTTTCGCCTGACAGACATAGGTATAATAAAATAATCTGTCTCTAATTTGGGTGTCGTTTACACGTGCCAAGAGCTGAGCAGCGAGAGGAGGAGACTCCCGACATAGTTGATGAGGCTGCCATCAAGATGAGTTGGTTCTGTCAAGGCATTGGATTAAGCAGGAGGGAGGGCAGCTCATTAAACAAGTGTAATCGCTAAATCTTGGAAAGACAACTTGGTATGGGAATTGGTTTTTGGAAAATGGGGGTAACAGTGGCATTTTCTACACAGGTTCTAACGGAATTTCAAAGTTTTATGGACACAAGTTGAGGAATTTGTGGGATGATATGTATTTGTACTTTCTCTGCCCGCTAATAAATATTGAAATGGTAGTAAAATAGAAGATATGGAGAGGAATTTGGTATGCTGAATAAGTTTAAAATGGCATTTCAAATGGAGTTATATATTCTTAAAATTATAAAAAAAATAGGCACTATTTTAACTATTTTGCAGCAATGATTTTTCTTACTATTTTCTCTATAGTACATCATGATTTAATTACCACCCTGCCAAAGGGCGAGCAAGGCAAAACCTGCAATATTGTTTCACTAATAACTTCAGTGTTTGTTAACCGATCTCAATGAACTTTTTAGTATGATTAAACATAATGGAAGAGAGTATACCTGCTAAATTATTATTCGCTTTTGGCCGATTAGTCCTTGAAGGGGCATGGCATTCAACATTTGAAAAAAATCTGGCATATAAGTTTCTTAAAAGTCCCAAAGCTGTCTAAATAAACAGAATCAACTTTAAATTAAGCTTTGCCAGCCTTAGCTGAGCCACCAAGATTAATATTTTGTCTGGCAGATTCCAAGATTAAACTAACACTTCACTTGATATGGCCGGACAACTTAATAGAGCTCATCTGCAGTTCGATGCCTGATTTCCAGCTAATCGTCCATAATCTACACCTAGCTGTGACATGGCTAACACATGCGTATCTTAAGACTTTGATAGCAACTAATATTAGACACATGCCATCAATTAGTAGAGGCTGCTCTCCCTCTAAATTGTGTCTTGACCCTTCGATTTATCATTGTATTCTTTGTTTCTGACGTCCCAGACATTTATTTATATGCATGTGTGTAATTTGCTATTTTTTTATTTTTTGTTATTTTTTAGTTTGTATATTTGTGTGTTCTTGGCTTTCTACTGCCCGACACTTGACCCTATCAAATAATAATGACTTGTGTACATGACTGGACTGGACAGCCTTTGGAATCGGTGTCTGTCTCGAAATCTGGCGCCGTTTACATTGCCAGCAGCTAAACACACAAGAAACAACATACTGGATATACTGAAATAATGACAAAAAAGAAACATCAGCCAAATACATACATACATACACATATCAGAAAAGTCAATAAACTTAAATGTGATAAGTTAACAGCGGGCGGTACGGCTAGGGGACTAATACGGGGCTTTCCCGAGGGGGAATCGGGTGAGCATTTGAAAAACTTGAAACGCAAATTCCCAGAGATGAAATTCAAAGCAGAAACTTAGAAATGCAGCGTGTGTCAAAATGATATTCAATAATATTATTTCTATATATCATATTAAAAATATCATACACAAATATTACATGAACAAATTTGAATTCAATTATTGTATAATTATTTATTTATTTTAATATGTGTTTATTGATTGTTGTATATATTTATTGAATGATTTATTTAATGTCAACTAAATGCAGTCAACAGAAAACTTTAAAATTTTATTCAAGCTGAAGATAAATAATTATATGTATGTATATTAAATAATAATAATTTAATTAAAATTAAACCATTAAATATATTATTGTAACAATTTGAAATGATACCATTTTTAGTAAAATAAATAAATGAACTTAGAATGATAGTTATGTTAAAAAGTTATTATATTGGATAAATAAAAAATAAATATTACTGTTCAGCTGTTTGTGGTTTAATTTAAAATTGATAAAAAATATTTAATTTACATATGATCTAATGATGTCATATTTTATAAGTTATAAGTATTATAACTTGTACCATTAGGAATTTATATCTCAAATAATACTAAAATAAAAATATTCAAAGAAATTCTATATTAAATTAAAATTAATTTATAATATCCATTCAAATTGTTAACGATTGTTGACATTTTCCAATTTATTTAGCTCGCATTCAATTTCAAACCACTTCTCTCATGCTTATCTCTCACTTCCCACTTTCCTTCCCTGTTTCTCTCAACCCCTCTGCTCTCATGAAGAGTTTCTAACTGTGGAACCCTTGCCTTTTCCACTTACTCTTACGTCAATGACTCATTGTTGTTTTTACTGTGTGTGATCCATCGCCAGCTGAGTTTTCCCCGTTCCCTCCTCGCCCGCCTCTCCGATCTTAACTTTTACTGTCAACTGGCGCTACGGCAAGTCTTTGGCATAAATTATAAACGCACGGCGCTCGGCCCATGTAAACGGAGTAGGAGCCATCTCCAGCTGTAGAGCCAACTCCGACTCCAGCTCCGACTTCAACTTAAACTCCGATACCAACTACGACTCCAACTGCAGCGATTTTTAACGCGCACAGCGGGTGCTCATTGTGCGAGGCAGTTAAACAAGACGCTTTTCAGCTCATAAAACGTGGAGAGAGGGACGTCGGGTTTAGAGGGTCTTTGGATTTTTGGACCCTATACCTTCAAAAGGTACAAAAGGGTCAATTAAGTTTGAGCAAGTGGGAAAGAGATCCAGAAAATTACCAATATGATAATATATTTACGATCAATATAAATGAGTCAATATAGCCATGTCTGTCTGTCCGTCTGTATTAACACCTATATCTCGCAAATTATAAGAGGTGAAGGAACTATTTTTGGTATGTATATTCTCCTATTCAGTAAGAGGCACAAAATAATAATTCCCCTTTTCTCCCTAACAGTTTTAAGGCTACAGAGTTGTAATTTTCTATCCTCGCTGTGAACTACAATCGGATTAGAAACAGTGAAGATGTGCAACAGACAATTTTCTGCAAACCCTTAGTTTAAACATATTTTCATACGCTCGTAGCTTTGTTTCTGCGATAGTTTGTATGTACATAAACATGAACCACAGGGTCTCCAACTGTCGGTTACGTCCGACTATAGCCTACCACCCAACCGCTCTGCTTCGTTCTTTCTGGTTTAGTGGAGGGTTTTGCCTGGCTTATTGTTCTGTATAATAAAGTTATTGATTTGTGTTTAAGTGGCGTGGGTGAAACGCTGTGGACGACAATGCTGTGGGTCCCAAAGGTAAAAGCAGCCACAAATTAATGTGCCACATTTTGTGGCAATCACTCTCTCTCTCTCAGTCTCTCAGTCTGTCCCTCTCTTTATGCGTTTATTTGTTTTTATTAAATGCTGAGACCTTAAGCTGACGCCTGTCAATTGTGACATGCACAAGTCACGTAGGTCCCCATGCCAAACTCCCCCTTATTGTAGGGGGCGTGGGGCGTGGGCGGTCGGCGCGTTTAAGTAGCTTAAACAGACGCGGTGGTCCGAGGCATAACTTTGTCTAATGACTCGGAAATCCGTCAGTAATAATAAAAGCCAAGGCTATAAAAGGCAGCGAGCATTTGAGACGCGTCACCATTGACTTTTGTCGACATTCAAGTCAGTTGCCACAGCTTCAGCTCAACTTCCCTTCTCTCCTCCTCATACCCTCCTCATTCCCTCATCCTCCTTCTCTCCCAGCTCCTTCTGCGACTGCAGTTCTGCAGTTCTCCGAGCTCTGACATTGAGCACGTGTGTCTCATAATCCTATTACCACGAGAGAGCAGTTGTCGTTTCTCAATTCTGGATTCTCAATACGCGATTGTCGCTTGTCGGTTTTATGAATGAACAAGCGCATAAAGTAGCATATGCAGCACAGTGTGTGCAAAAAGTATACGCACCAAATATTAACAACTTTTTCACGGATTAAGTGTCAAAATTAATTATCGGCCTTGCCTGTTGGGCTTTAACACGGCTCTGCACGTTTCAGTACTACGGATTTTCATAGGAAAATTATACAAAGAGCTAAAAATTAAAAAAAAGTTATTAACCTTTTTTTTTTAAATTTTTCAAATGTGCACAGGGTATAAAAAAACGAAATATATAATCATATTTGATCATTATATTTGACAATTAATTGATAACAAAATAAGTATTAATTTTTTCAATTTATTTTCAAAATTATGTTAACAATAAAATTGAAAATGCAGCTACACTTTAAAATATTCCATAATTATACAAATAAGTCAATGTTATTTAAATACAAATTTACAATATTTATATTTGGTTCAGGTTATTATTTAATTATATCTAAATTGCTTTTATTTTGTATTTATTTATTGTAGAAATAATATATTTAAATTAAACGTAAACAACAATTGGATATAAACTTATAAATTGGAGGTAGAAAATTATTGGATTCACAAACTGTATACTTAATTAAATGAATATGAAATATAAAGTAATAAGTAAAAATTCCCAATTGTCAGCTCTGCCAACTTTAAACATATCGGAAACATTTCAGTTCATTTTCCCTTTTTATTGATTAGTTGTAGTCTATGCTACGCTCATATTAGATTAAAATTTAAGTATGTCCCAAAGTCTTACATTACACTAAAATATATGTTTTGCACATATTGTAAATGTTTAAGTCTGCCAGATTGTAAGCCCTAATGCCACACTCACTTAAAGTGCTCTTTATGCTCGAATCAAAGTCAATTGCCGCCTCCGGGCGAATCAAGTTGAGCACGCCCCCAAACTCCCTCCCACCCGCACATCTTTCGCGCTCTCCCTCTCTCGTTCTCTGTCTCTATCTGTTTCAGTTTACTTTGAGCGCTTTTCTTTGAGTACTCTATGGATTTTTGGCTGCCCCACGCATGCGTTAGTTTCCCTTTGGGCAGGGTTGCATTTGCAGGAGCAGACGCTTTTCAAAATGGCTGCTCAAATATTTGATTATCGTCTGTGGAGTTGGCGCTTGTAGTGGTTGCTGTTGCCGTTGTTAAGCCTAACTGTTACTGTCGCAATTCATTGAATTTGCAGGGCTAATTAAACACGTTAACAACTGTCGCGATGCGTTGAGGCGTGCAGAGATAACTTGCCATCGGGGATCGTCGCCAGTTGCCTGTCGCCACTGCGACGGGTCGCCAGACGCCAGCCGAAAAAATAAAACCAAAGTAAAGTAAAATAAAATCAAGAAAATACATAAATAAATATTGCACAGTCTGTTGCTCTGGTTCCGATACAGATTCAGATGCTGGGCATCCTATTCTGAAGCTAAAGACCAGCGGCTGGGTAGCTGTCCCTATACGACAACATCCTATGTTCCAGGTACGGGCCTACAGGACGGTCCTCGCGTTGCCCTAATGCGAGTGGACAGCTTACCCGGCGCCCAATCAAGTGTTTTCAAATTGGGTTAAAGCGAGTACAGTGTTCACTCGAAAATTGTATATTACAAACATTTAATTTATTTATTTTAAATTTTTTTAAATCCCTATAAATTTTTAAAATAATATTTACATATTGCAAACATTAATTCTAATCATTTAGTTATTTTATAAATTATTTAAATAAATTAATAATATATTTGTAATAAATCTAATGTCTAAATTTTAATTAAATTTTTTTAACGTCTGTGAACAAATTGATTATATTTGTATGACAAATGTATTGTTATATTCATACTAAAGGTGTCCTTTAATCAATTCCAATTAATTTATCTATAAGTCTGTGTTTACTATAAATATATAAACAAACAAAATATATGTAGAAACATGTTGAAAATCTTTATTTGACAGTTTAGCTGCTAACGAGTGCTCACTGTACCAGCAGAGCTCCAAAAAAAGGCTCTACAACAGCTCTGCGAGCGCTGCACTCCTCGTTCGTAGAATCGAAAATGTTTCCAGGAAGTCTCGAGTGCTGCCCACTTGCTGCACAATTGCAAATGCCGTTAGCAGCTGTCCTGGCGCCGCCCTAAAACCAGCAAATCCCACTCAACACCCAAAAACTTACTCGAAATGCGCTCGAGCGCTCATCTCTGAGCACATCTGCAAACGCGAGAGCAACAGCGAGAGCGAGAACGAGAACGAGAACGAGAGCGAGAGCAAGAGCAAGAGCGAGTGCGCATCAAGGCATTGAGCAACTCGAATCTTGCTCAATGCCATCGCAAAGGGCAAGCAGAGCGAGACAGCGAATCGAGTTGAGTGGAGTGAAGCTTGAATTCGTTGTTGTTGTTGCGCTCGTTGTGGTTGTTGTTGTTCTCTGTGTTGTTGTTGTTGTTGTTGTTTGGTTTATGGCTCGTTCGCTGCGACGCTTTCGTTGGGCAAATGGGCAAATTCAGTTGACACTCAGCTTTATGTGACATTCGTCGCGAGAGCGGACAGCGAGCTAGCGAACAAACAACAAACACAACAAATACAAACGGTAAAAGCTTTGCAACCGTCGGCTTAATGCAACAAAATGACAACTAAAACCACAACAACAACAATATAAATTAACAAACACCCAATTAACGTCGTTCAAATTAATTTGGCACTAATTAATTTGGCCCAACGGAACTGCTCAATTTAGCGCGATATTCAAACGACGCGCGTGCAATAAAAACAACAGCGAAATAATTTACAACTAATTATTAATTTCTATGTCAAAAGTCTGATCCAAGGCTTCAATTTTGCCCAGCTTTTCGTTTAGTGTGTGCAATCTGTTAACAACAATTCCCAAAATATACATAAATATCTATTAATCTACATAGTTCTGCCTTGATTGAGAGTTTGCAATGCAACTCTGTTGAGCAATAACAACAGCAACAAGCGCAAACAACAGCAACAACAACGCCTGGAATATGTTGTATAATGTGCCGTGCTATCAGAACTTTTCAACACTGGATTACTACAAGGTAAGCAGCAGCCTTAACGGCTTTTTAAACATTATAAAAAAACAATATAAAAGCTTTTATTAACTAGAAATTCATTAAAAAGTATTTAAAAATTTGTTTACACGCAATAAGTCTACAAATTCTAAAAATGGTGATTAAAATCTTATAGTTAAGGTTTTTAAATCTTTGCAGAAAATTCTTAGTAAGATCTCGTATCTTTCTTCTTCACATAAGTGAAGAGAGCATATTCATAAATCGAATAGTAATGAACCTACACTTATAAATCCAAAACTGAATAGTTTTAAACTGTATCAGCTTTAAAATTGTATTATTAGTAACAGTTACCTACTACATATAAAAGAAAGGAACATAAAATAATATAATAATATATGATAATCTGAATTTCAAAATATATTATCATCTAATATCAAGTGTTATTTGCTTGGTTTTTGAATTGTAACGAACTTAATTTATACATTTAAAAGTAATTAGATTTTTTTTAAGCTTATAATAAATATCAGTCTCAAGATTTTATTATAATCAAATTCCAAGTTTTATTTGGTTTGATTTCAAAATAAACTATTATTTTAACCGTTTGCAAACTTCATCACAATTCCTTTTGTAGATCGTATTTATTACAAATATATTTTTCGGACTCTTTCAATTAAATTTCAGAAAGAATTGTAAAATCTAATTCTTACACTTGTATATTAAAAATAAATATATATATATTTTTTTGTATTATCGAATTATGATTCTGCTATCTACTGCTGACCACACACGCCTTGCATAATGCATACATCTAATTCTGAACACTCTGCATTTAAACTTAACTTTTTAACTTCTGCAGAGCCTAAATGGAAAATCTACTCATAAACCTTCCGCATCAACTCATCATAATTACAAGAGCCCAGACTGCAGATCAACAAGAGCTCTGCCAGTGAACTGTAAGAAATCAAAATCTGAAGCCTTTGGGCTACTGCGCATTTTTTGTGAATACCATAAAAC
Source organism: Hypselothyrea guttata (assembly GCA_035045125.1). Taxonomy (NCBI): domain Eukaryota; kingdom Metazoa; phylum Arthropoda; class Insecta; order Diptera; family Drosophilidae; genus Hypselothyrea; species Hypselothyrea guttata. Next base: position 651,558 of record JAWNNJ010001762.1, on the reverse strand, counting down.
CCAAGAACGTAGAATGAAATCCAAAGAGCAGATATGGTTGAGCCTTTAAATGCTGCCACAAACAATGGGCAAAGACAGTAGTCAAAAGGGAATTTTCAGCTTAGAGCTCAGAGAAAGAGGAAAAAGGGCAAAGATGCGATCCTGTCGATCGAGCAGCGAGTGAATCATTTGACCAGAAACAAAACCACAAAAAGGCATACGAAATACGAATTTACTGAATAGCCAGAAGGCAGTAGGTCAGGACACAGATAGCCGAGATGGAGATGGAGTTGGAGATGGAGATGTGAGAGCGAAGGCATCTCTGATGCCATTTGATTGACAGTTATTATGCGAAGGTGATCTCTTGGCTTGTACCCTGTGCCTTGTTGCCTAGGCAGCCAGCCTCATTACTGTTAGTCAGCCCTTTCAAATGGCACAGTAGCTCGCACTCGCTCTTGCTCTGTTTCCAACTCCCTCTCCCTTTCCGTCTCTCTGGCTTTTCTTGCTGCCACTCTTTGTGGCTCGTAACTTGAGCGTAGTTTTCGTGAGCAAAGCAATTTGGCGCTGTTGTCGTTGCCAGGCAAAAAACGGTAAATATTTTTTGGGAGCAACAAAATGGCGACTGTGCGATGAGTGTGTTCTTTTTTTGGGGCACCGTTGGCAACGCCGTCGCCATTTTGTTTGTCTATTTGTCAATCTCTTGAATGCAAATGCCACGGCAACGGCAGAGCGAGAGCGAGAAAGAGACTGCGGGTTGAGGCTGATGTTGAAGCCATTAGCAAATAATTTCAGCGAAATTTTTATGCCAGCATTGTTGTGCTCACACACACACACACACATACAGAAACACACTCGCACACTCACTCACACAGACGAATGCCGTCAGGATAATTTCATTGAAATTTGAGTCGTCGAAAGGAGCAGCAAAAATGTACAAAAGGACGCCGTGCAGATGCCTTGCGCTTTTCGTTGTTGAATGCTACGGGCGCGCCATTATAACAACAAACAATGCTGAGAGTGGCAAGAGCAGGGGGGGAGGAAAGAGAGGAAAAGCAGGGGAAAAACAGGGGAAAAGCAGAACAGCAGGGAGCAGTATCAGGCAACAGCAGCCCCCGCAGAACGCTTCAAACGCTGCGGGTTTTTATATTATATAATTTAACTGCGGTCGTTTGCTCATTTCTCTTTTATGCCATTTTATTTTATTTCATTGTTTTGGGGCGCATTCTCCATTACGACCACGCCCCTATTTTAAATGTTTGCGTTTGTGCAGCTCATTTGGTTTTTTGGGCAGCATTTTGCCTAATGTCCTGCGACATTTTTACAACATAATCTGCAATCTTGTAGCGCTGGTAATCCGCTTTTTGTCACAAGGGTCAAGGAGGAGAATTCCGCTCTGCAGTCGGCTTAAATGGCAAATGGTTTTTGTTGTTTCTGCCATTCTCTTTGGGTATTTACTGGGCGTGGCACAGGAAGTGCAGCCAGAAGCCGTAGTAGATGACATCTGCAATGAGACTACCTGTTCCATAGTACAGCTAACAATGGTCGGGGAGTGAGGGCTGAGGGACAGACAGAGCTGGATAGTGAGGAAGTCAGACAAGGGAAGTTCAAAATAAACTTGTTTCGCTTGTTTATTTACTTACAGTGCTGCAAGTTTACTTTTGCTTTTGGCTGTTTGCTGTTTCTGCACAGTGGGGACAAACAGCAGAATCAGCTACTGGCAAAATAATATCAATAAACAATTATTCCGCAGACAGCAGTAGAATCAAAACATTAAACACTAAATAAGCATGGCACGGGCTGAAACTGCGTCTGATGCCTTGGATCAGGTTCAATATTCAATGTCATTTGGAAGACTTAAGACAATGCCAATTGGAATTGTAAACAAATCGCTTATTTACTTGTTTAACGTCAGCTAAATGCAGACAACTGACAAGTTTTATAGAAATGCAAAATAGTTTGACCATATAACATCAAAATATGTCTTTAGGCAAAGTTTAATTCTGTTTTTAATCATTAAAATATTATATTAAATACGCATAAAATATTGCCCTGATTTTGTTTATTATCCCACAAAATTTATATCAATTGAAATAAAATTAAGTATTTATTCAAAAGTTTCCTTTAATTTACCACACAGTTTGAAAGTAAATTGAAAATTAAATAAAATATTTTCCTTATTTCGTTGATTAAACTAATCAACACTAACAAAGTTAATCTTATTTCATTTAATTTATCATATCGTTTATAAGTGAATTAAAAATTAAATAAAACATATACTTTTTATTCCGAATGTTAAAAGTTACTTTTAATTTCTTCAACACACGACTAGAAATTATGGAATAATAAATAATATTTGAATTATATAGATAAAATTAAATATTAGTAAAACATATTAATTTACAACAGAATACAATTTTCAGTTATTCCGTTTATTATTTTAACAAAATAAAATCCATTCAATACAGATATCTTTAAAGTTTTGAAGCAATTTTATAAATTATTCGGTAAAAGAAATAGAAATAAATCTTTTAAAAGTTTTTTCTTCTCTACATCGATAAAAAATGTAATTAAAAAGTAAAATAAAACTTTCTAATATTCTGTATATATTTTAATAATTAAATCATAGCATGTTGCCAGACTTATCGTTATTCCTTTCCTCTGACATAATTCAGCTTATCGGACGTAAGCTCAACCACAAAATATATGCAAGAAATTTGCATAAAACTGCCTTTTATTGCATAACGCATACAGGGTATTCGCCTCAGACAGAGTTCTTATGGCTCAGTTCCTTTGGGTTTAGCTCATAATCCGCTCAACTGTCGCATAAATGTAGCTTAGTCCTATTTATCCTGTCAGCCTTGGGAAGACACACAACACAGAAATTAGAGCAAACCTGCCTGATGCCCGTCTGATATGCTCTCGTGTCTAGGGTATGTTGTCGTTGCACTTTACGCCTAATACCCACTAATGACTGCAAATATTTGCTCTGTTTTTGTGGCCATTTTGTAGGGATTTGTAGGCAGCCGGGGCTCTGATCTCTGACTCATCAGCAATAGTGCCAGAAATAGCAGCAGAAAGGCATTAGACAGCTCTCAGGTCTGCACACAATCAATTGTCACATTCGACAGCATATTTTGAGCCATGTCTAGGCTATCTATAGCTGCGAGGTGGCTATTTTTATGGATAATACTTTTTTAGCCGCCAAGTTGATGGGTTATTAGAATAATGTTCGAAATAGAACGGGTGAAAGTGCTGGTTGACGTAAGCACGGAACACGGCACTAATAAGTTTTGTATAAAGTTTATTTTATAAATATATAAAATAAATTAAATTATTGCAGGCCCTATAAAATTATTGTATTTTATAAAATATGTCAACAAGTGGGCATAAGTATTTGGACATAACATGGGATTTTTTTCAATTTTCGTTTATTTCTAATTCCAGGTAAATACATTAGGTTTTTCAATTTTATTGGGTAGATACATTGTATGTGTATATAAAAATACCAATTTGAAAATTTTAGAAATTTTATTTGTATTAATTTGTTTTAATGATACGAGAAATTTGCATATGCGAAGGAGACATAAGTATTTGAACAAATAAGTTTATTTAACATTTCAATGTGAAATTGCAATATCTTGATACAGTTAATGTTTAAAATTAATGAATTAAACATTTTCCTTTGCATTTAAGCTATTTTTGAATAAGGTTATAGTTGATTTTCCACTGTAGTTACTGATGCAGATACCCAAAACATGCACATTATGCCTTCTAAGCTGACCCCTTTTTTTATGACAGTTATTTGAAAATCCCCGTTCCTAAGAAACCTTCCTAAACTAAAATTGTTTTCATATTATACAATTTTTAGACCCTTTACTTTAAAAAAGTAAAAAGGGTCTATTAGTTTAGTGCAAAGAGGAAATGTGTGTAACACCCAGAAGGAGGCGTGGCAGACCCCATAAAGTATATATATTCTTGATCAGGACGACAAGACGAGTCGATACAGCCATGTCCGGTCTGTCCGTCTGTCTGTCTGTCTGTCTGTCTGTCTGTCCGTCCGTATGAACACCTAGATCTCAGCAACTATAAAGGCTAGAGACACCATATTCGGGATTTAGATTCTCCTGTTTCGCGAGCAGCACGAGTTTGTTTTAGATTTTTGATACCTCCCCTCCTTCCCCAGCAAACCGCAAAAAGCTACTGCAGCCACAGCTTTAAAGTTATTGACTTGTAATTTGGTACATAACTAGCTTATGATATTCTCTATTGACCCTGTGAATTTCGTTTCGATCGGATAAGAAACAGCGAAAATATGAAATGGATAATTCGCCGCACTAGGCAGAGGGGAGGTGGTTTGCCTTGCATACGCGGGTAGGTTAGTGTGCGTGCCTTTGACTGTGTTTGTAAATGCATAAAGTTAAAGTAAAGGGTCTCCTACTGTCGGTTACGTCCGACTGTAGCCTCCGTCCCACTGATCTGCCCCGTCCATATATTTTAAATATTTATAACTGTTTAATTTCTGAATATACTTTATTTAATAAATTTATAACATTTAAAAAAGCCAGTATATACATTAATACTTATATAAATATATTATATAGATACACATTTGTGTTATACTTACATACCTCCCTCATGCAGATCACCAAAACATTGAATCATCATATCTCTCTTAATTATGGTACGATTTTAATTAAATTGGTAGATATTAATGAATTTTTGTATAAAGATTTTTATCTTTTCAACAGGTTAACATATTGTAATTATGTTCATTGTGGGCGGCAGGGGCGTGGCATCCATTAATTGAATAAACTCGATCTGCTTATGTATATATTGCTCGCGGTATACAATTATTGTACATTACATTATTTTATTCGTATGGCAGTTATTTCAAAATAGCCGCTTCCTATGAAGCCTTAGCAACGCTTGCACGAAGCCAAATGTCAAACTGTCTTGGCTGTTGTCGTCTGACTGACTGCCATATATGCAGTGCCATATGCCATATAAATAGCCGCGGAATACCTTATAGATATCCATGAAGTGCATCTATAGCTTTTACACGACTCGACACGACATGGAACCTCAGGCAACTGTCACATCAAAAGCGCGCACATTTACAACGCCCCGATAATTGGTGCTGGGAATGGAAATGGAAATGGGAATGGGAATGGAGAGATCTGGGGGGCTTTTGCTCTCCGTTTACAGCAATTCCGGTTAAAGAGGAGCAACAAATGGAGGAATTGTATTGTAACTAAACAAATGAGCGAAAGTGCGACGAAATGAACTTGTCATAATTATTTGACAGTTGGTATAAGTATGACGATGATGATGACGGTTTGCTCATGATGAGCTTGAATCCTGCCACATTCTGGGAACCGAGGCGCGGCACTTTTGCTGCAACATTGATGGAAAACATTTTGCTGCCAGTGGCATGCCCCAGCAGCGGCAGAAGGGGTTACGCGGTGCGTTTCGATTCACTTTGATTTCGCAGTGTCGCTGTCTCTGGGGTCAAGTGGGTGCAGCTTGTGATCATCGGGATCTTCGGGATCTTCGGGATCTTCGGGGGTTGCACCTCATTTCCGCTACCATCAAGTGGCAGCATTTTTGGGGTCTCCATTGGGTTTACTTAGGTGTGTGTGGCTGTTGTCAGTCAAAAGGCGCAGACAGTCACAGCTGCTACCCTTCTGCTACCTCTTCCCTTCTCTGCGGCAATTAAACGGCTCACAAGTTTCCTTCATGAGGAGACAAATTTGTCGGCAATCAGCGTGCGACCTTTGACTTGCTCGTTAGGCAGTCGTGACAGTTTTTCTTGAATGTGTTTTTATTTTCTTTTGCCCAGTTTTCCTGATTTATTTTTTTCGGTTTTCATAATTTTTACCACGAAATGCTCGCTGTGCCCCCTAACAATTTGGCCGTACACTCCACTCACAAAAAAATATCAAATTTCCATTTGCTGCACATTTTTCCGTAGGCTTTTCGCTGGGAAATAGAAATGGAAGTGGAAATGGAAAAACTGCATTGCAGTTGAGCACAATTGGCAGCTAAAATGCCAGCAGCAAATCATTCACAATTTTTCGATATTTTATTTTTTCCTTTTCAGTTTGCCCATTGATTGACGATGCGGCAATACGAATTAGGAAATTCGATATCTGCTCTACGAACGGCAAATCCCTGCACCTGTTTAACTTGGTCTGGCTCTGAAAACTTACTGCAACAGTTGGTTCATTGAATTTCTGCACTGCTTATTACATAGATCCATAGATCTATGGCTGATTTTGTATTTTTGGATTAAATGTAACAGAATACGCTGCAAGAACGGCCTTGCGATTTCCTTTATTTTTCGATTTTGTTTTTTTTTTTTTTTAGTAATTAAGTCTAACGGAAATAATCAACCATTTGTGTTTTATGATGAGAGTCGCAACGGCAGCCAAGTACTCGTAGAGCTAGTGTTAATGTGGCCAAGGTCTGTCGATGTAACCGATCCCACATAAAGCACGCTAGGGTCTGCCTTCTGCCTCGGGTAATTGATAGCAACCATTGTGGTATTGGATTGCCCCGTTCGAGTTGCCTCAGCTCTACAATGTTCCAGTTGTTACTGTTATTGTTGTTGCTGCTGTTGGCACAGTTTGTTCTAATAAATCCGACACAAAACTATTTATACTTCTCTATTTTTATTGCCATAGAAGAGAGTTGACATTGCGCCGGCTGTGCAGAACCTTTTAGTTATAACCAAACGAACAACTTAAAAAATTTAATAAAATTTTCCGGTATTATTAAGTTTTTCTTTCATAATTTAATTGATTATTCAAACTGTCGGTAAAGGCATAATAATATCATAAACCAACCGTATCAAACTTAGAAGGGCATTAACAGTTTTAAGCACGATTTTCTAGTTATTTCCATATCAAAGTCAATGATGAATATCTAAAAAGTTTTGTGGGATATACGAATCGCTGATTTGAATCACATTTTAGATATAACTATAATTTAAAAATGTATGTTTCAAAATATCTGAAATTTATTTTTGTTTCCGATTATGGTCCATCTCAGCATTATTTTATTTTATTAATTTGAATGTAATGAAATATTTAATCATGCTCCAACCGTCTTATCTTGTCGTTCTGATGAAAAATGAATTAAAAAAATAAAGGAATTACCTAAGAATTATTAGAATCCTTTTGCTATTATGTTTAAAATTGGAATAATTTAATAGAAAACAGATAATTTGGATCTTGCAGATTTGTGGTAAAGTTATTTTGATAGTTTCTAGTTCTGTTCAACTTATGGTTCAAAGGAAAACATATTCAGAACGCTAGTTATAATTATAATTTTCTTAAAAATTTTCCCATAAATTTCTTGGCTTTAATTTGTCAGACTTTGCAGAAAGGGTTGCTTTAAAAGGGTTAAAGCCAGAGGGTTGTAACAATTTTAATTGGCAAACAAAGACTCCGATTTCTTGCCATACATTTTTGACATATTTTTTACGCGAAAAATGAAAGGAAGAAATCAGCCGAAATTAGTGAACCTTGACCGGCAAGTCTTGAGAATAGGTCAACATTGTTGTTTAATTAAAGGACAATAGCTGTCAATAGCTCGTCGGGTGTTTGGATTTGGCATCCAGCAGGAGTCAAAGGTTTGCAGCTAATTGCAGGGTGTCCGAGGGGAGTTGATTGGCCCAGGCAAGATTGCTGATTTCAATCCGAGTGCCAGCTGTGTTATAAGCACGAAATCAAAATCATATCACACTCAATCTTAATGACTACTTAAAGCGACGACAGAAGCGACAAGCGACACCCCCCGAAATGCAGGAGGCAGCAACGATGGAGGAATGCAGAGATGGAGGAATCGAGGGTTGGAGGGTTGTAGGGCTGGAGGGCTGGAGGGCTAGCCCACTTGAGGCCAGCTGTTTGGCACTTGGAACTTTAATTTAAGCCCAGGGGTGCCATATATAACACACAAACCTCAACATTAATAAGTGTTAATAATTTCAACTGTTTGCCAGTGTGGGATGTTGTTGTTTGTGAGCGCAATCCCCCATCCGAGTAGGACTACAATTTCACTTCACTTTCGCGAAAGTCGGGCCAAGTTGGAAAGGTTCGATCAGACGAGCGTAACGTGCTTGGAGAGTATAGTATTACCACAACAGCAACCGTATACCCCAGTCGCATCCGCATCAGTGTTAGATCTCCCGCCGGGCCTTCCTTGGATCTGAGGGGGGGGCAATGATTTGTTGCTGTAACTGGGCAAGTTTACAAATTCAATTTGTCAGCGATGCTCGAGGGTTGCTTCTGCTTCTGGTGTCTCTTTCTCCTTCTTTTTTTCTGTGTTTTTGTTGGCAAATTAAATTTTCATAGGCCTGGCAACGCCAAGCGAAAACATATGCTGCATACTTGCGGGCGCAGGGGCTGCATTTGATTAGGGCTCGCCCAGGCGTGACTATTTAATTTGTTGTTGCTGTTGTTGCACGTTCGACACGCGTAAGTCGAGAGCGCATAATTAAATTAATTAGAGTGTTGTTCCCACAGGTAGAGCAAGTCATACGTTGATAATGCGATAGATAAATATAGAACAAACAAATGCATGTAACACCATTTAATACCCTGCAAAAGGTCTTAAAAATATATATAAAGTATAAACAGCAAAAGGCATAAATATAGAATGAAGTTTATGATACTGTAATATATCCCATTCCTAAGATCCTATAAATAATGTGGAATATTAAAGAATAAATTGTTTTTCATTTAATTTGCCTTATTTATTATCTTGATAATATTAGTTCTCTATGGAATATCCATCAAATCTGTAGCTTTAAACATTAGTATAATCTAATCATTATGATATTATATAATATTTATAATCTTGTATAAAAATGCTGTATATTTATATTGATAATATAACTTCTAAATCTGCAGTTGAAATATACTCTATTTATTATCTTCAGCAACCTATAAATCTACAGCATAATATAAGCTCTATTTATTGCTTTTTAATGCTTTTTAAAATTCCCAGTGAATCTCTATTATGAAATACAAATCACATTTTTGATATTATTATGTATATATATTATTCAAATACTGTAAAATACCCTGTAAATCTGCAATTTGTTTTACCATTTTATTTCATTGTGTAGTTCTATCGTTGCACAACATATTTGTCTGTTCAATATACCCCGTTTGTAAGCTGCACCCATAGGGCATAACAACCTGCCAGCTAGATCAAAACTCCACCCCCCTCCCCCACCCTGCAAGCCCGCCTCTTGCCCCTTGCTCACCTTGTGCATTATCAAGAGGCGTGCTCATCGGTTTTTGATGCTCACGCCAAGTGACAGCTGACACACTTCGCTGCCGGCTCAAGCTACGTGGGTGGCTGGTTGCCCGGGCAATGCTACGGCAACTTTACGGGTGGCATGACTTGTCCGTGTCCGTGGCAATCTGCAGTCTTCAGTCTACAGTTTGCAGTTCACATCTGCAACTCCATTCAGGGCCGTTTTTTGTTGTTTTCTTTAATGAAAATTCCTGACCAATGTTGATTTTGCTGAGGTCACCATGGCAATGCAACCCTGCAGCATTTGCAGTTTCATTGGCGCGTGCCTCAAACACAAACACGGGTTCCGCATAATTTTCAGCGGAATGAAAGCATAAACGAGGCGTTCCGAGTTTACCCCGGGTGGTCAAACTAACAGCGACACAAGCCCAGCGAGAGGCTGTTGGGGGGGGGGGATTCCCAAAGAGTCGCTGTAATCCCCTCTAACAGCAAGTGCTAAATCTTTTGATTGAGCGAGAAGTGTAATTTCCAGCTCGGTTTATTTTCGGTGCAGTTTGTGCTCTTTGTTGAGGGGAGTCCGAACAAGTCGCAGTCATTGTTTCTGTTTCTATTTTTTAATATTTTCCGATTTAGTTTGCTCTCTTTTGATTCATAAAAATGTTTGATTTTCGTGCCTTGTTCAAGTTGCACATAATTTTATTTCAGTTTGAAGTTGCACAGCAGCAGTTTGCTTTTATGACATATTAAGTTTTACGAAGTTCATAAAAAAAACTCGTATAAATTTATTGGAGGAACTCGATTTTGAAACTCAAGTTCAGATATTTATTGATGGTCTCTGGAGATGTTGATAATATATTAAATATCATTTTTATTTGAACCAAGTTTAAAGTTAAAAGTTTAAAAGTGTAACAAATTCCATTTTATATAAACTAAAATATTTTAAAATAAAATTAAACAAGTATTGTTACACTTTAATTTTATTTAAACTAAAATAATTATGTTTTAAACTTAAATATATTTTATAAAATATTAAAATCAGTTTTAGCTAAAGCAAAAGAATTGATATTTAAATTCAACAAGTGAAGCAAGTTTAATTGAATATTAATATTTAGCAAGTTCAATTTGTTTTAATCGAAATAATTAAAATCGAAATTCAACAAGTACATTTTGAAGAATATTAAATATAAATTGAATTTAAAACAAAATAATTAAAATTCAACAAGTTTAACAAGTTCAATTTTACTAAAAACCCAAAATAAATCAAATTAAAATTGAACTAGTAAAACAAATTTTATTTTATTCAAGCAAAAATTGTTTTATTTTGAATTCTTAACTGCTATAAATCAGGTTAATTTATAAGGTTAAATTTTATTTGAATTTAAATATTTTTAACAAAATTAAACAATATACATATGTATAAATAATATTAATAAATATATGTATATTCTAATTCAACAGAAATACTTAATACTAAAATTCAACAGGAGTATATTTTATTTGTTGTTAGATTATTATTTTATTACACACTCAAATTTCAAATATTTTAATTTGAATTCAAATTGTTCTTTCTCTCGATCTGCCAAGTTGCAGTAGATATTCTGCATAGTTTCGTCTCGTCTGCTGCTATTTTCTTAACTCCCAGCTTGTGGTTAGAACAATTTGTTTGCCTCAGCGGTTTTTCATGTTTGTTATCCGCAGAATTAACATACAGAGAGTACCAGAGTAGTGCAGAGTCTATGTCTGTGAATGAATCAAAAGCATTGGATATGCCTTTGGAATACTCATGATGAATCAGAAGTTTGGCATGTGATGACTTTGGCATTTAAAAGTGCATATCGAACAGAGTTTAGACTATAGACCCGGGCGTAAAGCTGAATAAGACTTGACCCAATTGTAGGCCAAGCTCTGCGCCATGACGCATCGTAAAGTTCTTTGGCAAGTTGTTGTTGTTGTTGTTGTTGTGGCTCGCTGGGTGTTGCGCTTACAAGACAAGCAACAAGCAACAAGCGGCGACAAATGACAACAAACAACAGCAACAACAACAATTGCTTGTTGTTTGTCTCGCAGAGCTTAAGATCTTATCTAGAGCCTGCAACGATGGCAACTTCAGATCAAGTTGTAAAAATGCAAACGATTATCGTTGAACACGCATATAGCTACGCAGCGAGCGAGAGGGAAATAGTTGCAGAGAGAGACAGAGAGCGAGCGAGAGAGAGACAGGGGGACGTAGAGCGCGAGCTGTTGTTGTGGGCAGCTCAGGTGTTGAACCCAGGGGCAGCAGAAAATGGCGCCCGAGCATGAGGCATACAACAAAGCAGACAACGAGCATTTGCAACATTTCTGCAAGTAAATATTTCTTTCGTTTAGCATAAAGCTAATACATGGCACTGGGGAGGTCCAACGCGATCAAAAACCGAACGTAAATCTTAAACACTTTGTGCGATGCTCGCAGCTCAAGCGCGCACGATCAGCACGTTCAATGGAGTAGGAGCGACCGGTCTGAACTCCATCTCCATCTCCATCTCCAACTCCTGCTCCAACTCCAAACAAATGTGCGAGACTCAGCAAACATGGAAGAGGGCAACCGACAACCGGCAACGGGCTCCAGGCTTGGGGCTTCGGCTTTAACTGAAAATATCTGCAAATGCAGCAAATTGTGTGCAGATTTGTTTACAGACAGTCGAGCACTTGGTATGGCAGCAAAAAAAAAACAGAATGAACGCAGCAGATCAGTCGGAAGCGCACGACTGTAGATTGCCCTGTAACGTATATTTTAAATAAATTTACAAATATTTATTAAATATCACAAGAAGCGCAGCAGTAATGCTTCTTCTTCTTACCTTTTTGACTGCGAGCAAGGCGAATCCTTCAATATTCTTTCTTTTATAACTTCTGTGTTTATAAACCGAACTCAATTAAGTTTTAAATATAGATAAATATTTTACTATAGAGTATATATTCTTAATAACAACAGTCTATGTTCAATAAAACGCTTGTTAATCGGTTTTAATAGATAAGTTCGTATATTGGGCGTGGCATCTAAAATTTGAAATAAAATTAAGCTGTGTACTCTATATATCTCTGTACATTATGAAAATTGCTGCTATAGCTCTTCTAGTTTCCGAGATCTTAGCGTTGATACAGACGAACAGACAGATAGACAGGACTTTATCGACTCAACTCTTCGTCCTGACCAAGAATATAGACTATGCCACGCCTCCATCCATACATTTGCACAAAGTTATTAACCCCGTTTTAGCCATATCATTCCTACAGGGTATAAAAAGAGCAAAACAATATCAACAACGACAGCATTAACTAGCAGAGCTGACCACAGGGTGTTTAGGAGGGTGTTCCGAGGGAGGGGCTGCTAAACTGATGGGCAGTAGAGAGATTCACGGCTTTGCGAACTCAACTTGCTGCTGATCGCGCGTAGATATAATTGACGACATGTTGTCTCACGATCGTGCTAAACCGATTAAAAGCATATTTAATGATGCTCCAAGGCGCAACTTGGCTCTCAGCTGCACTTCGACTGCATCAGCAGACTGCCACCATCACTCTCCCCCGCACCCCCTGCCCTTCCCCCTTGGATTTGTCAAAATTAAGCTCAACGCTTGCTCTCTGCCACGTTCCCCCTCTGTCGTCGCCTCTTCCCCCTTCCATGCAAAGTGTGTCATGCACTTCCGCCACACAAAATTGCAAAATTGTTTGCACAATTTGCATTTCAAATGTAAATCGCATTTGTAAATTGCAACTGGCCAAGGCAATTGGCCAATTGTGTAATGCCAATTTGTAAATATGCTTTGGCCAAAAGCTAAAGTCATGTGTCATTGTATCAAGCCGACTTCTGTTTGCATTGCCTTTGAATTCAAATATATTAAATAATAATAATATAATAAAAGCTAAAGAGTACAATTGTACTCTAGAATCTAATTATTTGATACAATCAAATAAATAATTAAATAATAATAGTATAATAAAAGCTAAAAAGTACATTTGTACTCTAGAATCCAATTCTTTAATGCAATCAAATAAATAATTAAATAAATTATCTTTGTAAATATATAATATCAATAAAGCACCTTCTAAATTTGATCAGTTTAATTGGAAATAAATTAAATTCAGTCAAGTCGATGGCTTCGGCATCAAAGATCTTTACAATGATTAGATAATTTATTTATTTAGAATATGAGTACGAGGTTAAATAAAAATAAAATGACGCTCTATGTTTTTATGGTAAATGATTTAGTATATTTGAATCTAACAAGTTTTATATGTATAAAGAGAATTATATATTTTGTTGTAGAAATACAAACCTTTCTAGTTTTCACAGATTTCTCCTGTTTGATTTCATTTATTTATAAAGTGAGGTATAGAATAAGATAGAGAGTATTAATTCTTCGGCACGATGCAAAATTTATTTATATTTCTGAGCAGAAAAATATATAAAGATTATATTCAGATTTTTCCAATGATTTTCACTAATGAAAAAAAAAAAAACAATCCAGTTTAGTTTATTTTTAAATGAATTGATTTTTTCAGCAAAGATATTTGCGTTTACATATTTCATTCATGAAATTTTCTTGCAATTTAATTCAAATTCATTTCCTATATTTATTACCAGCAATTATTATTTACACCCATAATTTATTTAAAATTTATGACAGTCAAAAATGTTATTTAATTATTGTGAATTTTTGATTGAATCACGCTTTGCTCTGTGCTCTCTATAACATCCATGCACTATCCCTAGCCCCCTAGGCCCAACCAATTATTGTATATAGTACATATATTTATAATATTATGATTATCGATTTGTTTCGGCAAATGGCGCCTGGCGCCTGAGAGTGCAGCAGTTATAAATGGAGTTTATTAGTTAGAATTCCATTGCACATGAATCGATATTGTTATTGATTGTTTTGTTTTATTGTTGCACTATGAGGCAGCTATTGTTTATGGGTAATTGAATATCTTCGATAAGACATAGCTCTAAACTGTGCGTTTATTTAGACGTTTTCACAAAAAATTAAGCGAAAAATAAATAGAATGCTTTACGACATGTTTATGACTCTTCGAGGTGTTTATAATTGCAACTTATACTAATAAAAGATTGATTATATTAAGTTTATGTATATATTGATTGCATTAAGTATTTATTTGTTGAGGTAAATTCAACGGAATTAAGTGGGTATGGGCCTTGCAACATCTGGTAGGTTTAGTTACATTGTTTTGATATTTAATTGCCCATTGTAGATGAAAGAATTTTGTAAACATTTATTAAGGTTTGTCAAGTGTTTTTGCTTTCAACATATTGTTCAACCTAAAATTGATTGAAGTTGAAAGAGTAAGGCTTAAATTGATTTACACAATTTTTTTTCCACAGATTAGGAAAGACCTCTTTATTTTGATTTCCAAATTATGTTATTAACTGCTTTAGTTTCAAAAAAAAAGTATATTTAGTAATGCTAATAATGATTTATTATTTAATTGAATTGTATACACAGATTAACTAAAGATTACTTCACAGTTTAGATATGTTTAAAATGTTTTATCATTCCAAATTCATATTCTTTCAAATCAGATTTAAAAAACGATAGTCCAATTTCAGTAAAAGACTTTCTTTAACATAACAGTAAAATAGTATACAAATTTTAGGTAAATTATATTTTATACGATTTAAACTGAATCAATTATAGGAAATTACTTAAAACAAATTTAAATGAATTTGTAGCACGTAATTTTGTGGCGCATTTGGAAACACCCGCATGCCCAATCAAATCTCGCTTCAATTTATTGTTGTGATCTCGAGATATAATTTAGATGTAGATTTGTGGATCTATAAATTAGTTGGAGCTTGATATGCCGCTTTTATTGTGCGATTTTTATTAATTTCCTAACAGCTTTGACAAGTTGAATTTGGCTTTGTTGTTTGGGGAAAGTAAAGCAGAGCTTTTGAGCTTACAGTATTTTCTTATCAGATGCGAGATGTGATCGATAAGATAAGCCGAAATTTAAATATACATTTTAGGCTGTGGTTTTACGTTTCAATTTTTGAAAGTTGTGGGTTGAAAGTAAATCGATTTGGCTGAACCAATTAAAATGCAAGCGATTAAATTCTATTAATTTGTAAAATGATTATTAATTTATTTATGCGCATTAAATTCACACACACACACACAAACACACACATTTTTGATTGACATTTTGCCGCCCGCATACCAAAAATTTCGAACAACAAAGCGCAAAAACAACAACAACGAACAGCAGCAGCGGCGTCGACAGCGTCGACAGCGACGCCAGCGACGGCAGCGTCGCGTTGGGCAAGCAAACCCACCCTGTCGCATTTGGGGCGGAGCCAAGGCGCACACCATTGCTGCGAGCGAGCGAGACGGCCTAGCACCGCGCATGCCGCTCCGCTCGCACGCCGCACCGAACTCGTTTCGAGTGAAACGATTCGCGCTCATCCAATGCCGAGTTGAGATTTCCACTCAGAATTCGAACTGCACGAATTTCCGCTGCTCCGAACTCGAAGTCTTCAGTCCGCTCGAGCTACTCAAGGCGCTCGCTACAAACGCAGCTCGTTCCGATTGAAATTGAAAAAATATATATATATTAATTACGCGTGTGTGCGTGTGCTCGTGTGTGTGTGAGTGTAGTATTATGCTACATTTATCAAATGACAACGCATTAAGTTTCACAACATCCACGGCAGACTGAGACAAAATTAGTGATATATTAAGTTGAACTTGGTTGGGAATTCCTCAATATATTCGGCAACATGGTCACCCTAATGCCGTATAACTATGCAGCGCAGCGTTGCGGATTAATTGATAAGATGATCGAGCCAAAGGTAAAATAAGTTAATAATATTAATAATAATAATAAATATAATATGTTTGTGAAGCTGCAAAAGTGACGCGGTTTATTGCATAGTTTTGATAAAGTTTGCAACTTTTGCCCCTTTTGCTTTGTGGCTTTTTTGCCGTCGGTTATCACTCTTGTTGTTGTTTTTTGTTTTTTTGTTGTTGCGGTTTTTTTAGCTTGTTTGGCTTCCCTTATAATTGCAGACAATTTGTCACGAGATTCGCCAAGTTTCATAAGAGAACTTGAGTCAAGAAATAATATAATAAAAAAAAATATTATTTTTAATATTAAATTTTATATATTTAATATTATTTATACATACATACACATGGATCTTGCAGACTATAAGAGTTAGAAATAAAATTATTCCGTATTTAGGTTCTCCTATGCAGCTATCAAATCAAGTTTGTTTGGGTTTTTTGATAACTCCGCGTATTTCTCCGCTAACCGACAATCCAATTTAGCAGAAGTTTGCAGTTTTAAAGCTTCAGTTTTGAAGGTAAAAATTTAGTATATCGATGCAGTGAATTACATTACGATCTAATAAGAAATAGCGAATAAATCACAAAGTTTAGGGTCTCCTACAGTCGGTTACGTCCGACTGTAGCTCCGTCCTTACTGGTAGTATATACTGTCACTTTAAATTTGATAGGACTTAATGTTTTAATAATTTCAATTGATGTATTTATTATGCATAATTCAATAATTTATTATTTTATGATATAGTATAAACAAGCAGAGCAAGCAGTGCAAATACACCTAAGCAGTTCATCAAGCAGTTCACCAAGCAGTGCAATTGAGTTGTCAATCCAAGATTTCTATTTGTTAGAATTCGCCTTAGAATTCTCAACCTGTCTTTCGGCGTATGTTGCATATAAAAGGCGCAAAAGTTGCAGCTTCTTTCGGTGGTCGGCGGTCTACAGCTTCAAAGGGTTGCCCACGGTCCCGACTAATTGTGGGAGGAAAATACACAATATACGACCGGAAGTAGACATGAATTTGTTGAAATCTTCAGAGGTCAATTAAAAGCTTGTAGACCATACCCGGGGTTGGGTTGATCACCTTTTTTATTTTAATAAACCCTAATTTTTTTAATTGCATAGCTTTTTTAAAGTTTTATTTTTATTTACATAATGTATTTAATAATTTCTTAAATCTCCTTTTCAAAAAAAAAAAAAACTAAGGAAAGGTTCATTCACTGAGCTCACAATCAAGCCTTAGGTTTTTATGAATCTAACTTAATTTTTATGCAAAATAGACTAATTAATTACTAAATTAAAAGAAACTTAACTTCACAATAGTTTATTATGCGTTTTAAAGCCAATTCTTATTTACTAAATATATAATTTAAATAAACGCAAATATTTAAGGTATGTTGAGGAAACGTTGCAGTCTTTTGATTTGCGCTAAAAACAATGATTTAAACGAACGTTTTTATGAGTGTTTTTTATTGTCTTTCAAAAGTAAATTAATGGCAGTCGCATTACATTAAAACAAAACAACTTTATATAGCCTTTATTTTTTTATTAATAATGTTTACAAATGTATTATGCATATGCTTACAATACCAAATTTACAGTTTATTTGAATGAGCCAAAAATGATATTATTTATTTATTTATTTATTTAATTTTATTGATCATTTTCTGTTGTAGAAAATTTAAGAGTGTGGGTCTTGGGTATTTATAAATACTCTATAAAGTTCAATATAAGAATGCTTATGTAAGTTTTTCTTATGTGGTCACAAGAGATGCCAATTTAGCTAATTTCTACATGTATTTTTATACCGTGTTTATTCTATAATTATTATTATAACTATTTTAATTATGATTATTTTGCATACGTACTTTTATAAATATATTTTAAATTATATATGGGCAAATCCCACGTGTCGCACGCTACATTCGCACGATTTAAGCTAATGAAAATCAATTTTTGGGGGGTTTTTTTTAAAGATTTACCGTAAACTTTTGTTATTTGTTTAGAGTGAATTGAGAGTACTTTCGGAGGGTATAAGGTTCAATTTCACTGGAGTCACCGTTTTGAAAATAATTGATAAAATTGTGACGTGTCGCACGATACACAAAGTGGAAGTTAGTTTCAAAATTTTCATTTCAAACGCAATTTTTAGCGAATTGTGCAAAATGAACCCTATGAAAGATAATATCCTAAAGAAAGTTAAGAATATTAGAAGACAAAAACCGACCGTTTGGTCTTAATAATGTTTACGGATTTTTAGAAAAGCCGTAAACCCATTGTGTCGCACGCTACGTGTCGCACGCTACACTTTTTCCACTGGCATTAACATAAGACAAAAATCTTTTTATTTAAACAAAACATTATTTATTATATTCATAAATGTGCTTAACAATTATTTTGATATATTATGTATTCATTAACAGTTTTTATTCATAACAATATATAATATATAAAGAGATATTCAATGTTTACATTTTACATTAATGTCAAATTTGGAATTTTGAAAAATGTTAACTTTTGGCATACAAGTGCACACAAAGAGGTTGGGCTGGGTTTGATAAAAATTTGTGCATTTATAATGATCGAAATTTCTTTTTTGCTTTAAATTCTTAAAATTCGATATCTACTTTAATGTTCCATATAAAGAAAAATTACAAAATGTGAAATTTAAAAATTGGTCGCTGGTGGACTGTTTCTGGGATTTGCCCATATATATTTTTAATATTTTGTACATTAAAATGAAATGGGCAGAAAAAGGGCTACACTTGAAAAAATATAGTTATTTTTGATTAGTATTATTAATATAATTTATATTATTTTTATGTTTGCATATTTGCTTTATTGTTATATTTATTTTAACACCAGAAAATATATGTTTATTTTCAAAATTCAGCTTAATTTTTATTCTTTACTTGTTTGCATAATTGATTTACTTTAATATTTATTTTAGGATATATTATTTTAGATATTTCGCAATTAAAATCTAGCTATTTGTGGCAACACTGGCTGCCACAGCCTGTATGCTCAGCTCGAAAGTCTCGGCAAACGTGCGACAAGTTTTTTATGGTCTTCTGCACTTGGCTTAAAACAAAGTCCAGAGTTTTGTAAAACCATCACGAACACACACTCTGACACACTGCAATTGGTTTTAAGGCGAAATATTAATAGAGCATAAATTACAGCAGGTTCCTTCGGTTGGTTGTGTTTCTCTTTCAAAGATCGCCTCGGTTTAATGCGCTTTTAAGCAGCCCTGCAGCTCTGGCCCACAAAAGACCCTCTGGCTTTCTGGCTTACTGGCTCTTTGGCTGACTGACTCGCTTGGCATTAATCACATTTTAATTAAGTTTAAGCCGTAATCGTAAAAATTAACACGCCATAATTCAACTGCGACAATGCGCTGCATGTAATTTATGTGCCAGAGGCAGGAATACCCCAATCCCCCATCCCCCTTCTCTTCCTCCCTATTCCCTACTGTCTCCGCTGCCCTTGGCCACTGAGCAAGCAGTCAAAATATTGATTATGGCCACAGCGATTGACACTTGGCGATTGTCGATTGTCGATTGTCTCCCAGCGTAATTAACGTGCCAAAGTGTTAAGGCGCATAGGTCGTTGGTGCCCCTGCCCCTGCCCCCTGCCCCTGCCTCTTGCTGCACATGCAACAAAAGACAACAAACAAACAAATGACAACAACGAGAGGGAGCTACAAATTTTTGTTGTTTATTTCGATGTTTATCGGCAGGGTCCAAGCCCAGAGCCAAAGCCACAGCTTCAAGTTAATAAAAAATTTGTCGTCTCTGAAACGCTGAGACTCTTTTGTTGTGTGTGTGTTGGTGTGTGTGTGTGTGCTGTGTGTGTGTCTGTTTTAATCTTCTTCTAAAGCAGCCAGAGAGACAAAAGATTACGATCACAGGAATTTCGTTAAAGATGCTCAAAACAGGTCTTTATATGTGTATATTGTATCGCTCTTCTGATGAGCAAGGCCCATGGTAACTACTCCTGCTAGTTGTTGTTGTTGCTGTTGTTGTTCCCCTTCCCTGTCCGCCTCTCTGTCCGTCCCTCTGTCTGTGTGTGTTAATGTTTACGTTGTCAGCTTGTGCCATAAATTAGTTTAGTAACAAACAAAACAAAAAAAAAACACGAAAAAAGGCTGCATTGGTTTTGCATTCGTGCATCGGATTCGGTTGCAAGCAACCCCGTGAGCTTACAGCTTCATGCAACACGCAACACGTAAAGCGCAACTTCAGCAACAGCCCCAAAAAAAGAAGGCACAGAGAGAGGGACAGGGACAGCAATATCAACAAAGCTGCCACAATGTGGCGTCATTTAAACGCTACCGTTGAAAGTTCGCTGAAAACAAATTTGCCAAAAAATAAAAAAGAAGAGCGCTAAAACTTATTATGAACTCGGCGTGTTTGCGTGTGTGGCCAAATGGAGTAGGAGTTGAAGTTGGAGCTGGAGTTGGAGCTGGAGATAAAGCTGATTCCAAGTGCTCCTCACGCACGATCTGTCAGAGAGTCAGGTATATAAATTCCAGCAGCTTGGCATTGCTGTAGGTCACACCAATCACAATCTCAATCAGAGTCAGCATCGCCATCAGCGCTCTTCTTTCTGTATTCCAAGCTATCTGCATTTTGTTGGCAGCAATTTTCATATTTTGCATTACTAAGTTTCAATTAAAATTAATCCATAATGCATACCAATAATTGCAAAAATATTTATTAAGCTGGCAAAATATTTATTACATTTTATAATGAATTTTACTGCTTTTAGATGGAGCAGGGAAAAAAGAAATATTAAGTAATCACTGAAATTCATTAATGGAAAAAATTTAATATATTCAAATATACATATATATTAGGTTTATTATTGGTATTATTTAATACAATATTATTTAATATAATATTAATTAATATGCTTGCAAAATATTTATTACAGTTGTGTATGAATTCTATTGCTTTCAGATGGAACATAAGGAAAAGCAATACGTAGTAAACACTAAAATTCATTCATGAAAAAAATTAAATAAATTCAAATTTATATATTATGTTTATTTGTGGTATTATTTAATATAATATTATTTAAAATAATATTATTTAATATGCTTGCAAAATATTTATTACAGTTGTTTATGAAAAGAAGAAAGAAAAGAATTATTTATTTGAAATTTATAAGTGAAAATTTCAAATTAAATGTATTAATATAAATTATATACTAGATTTATTATTGGTATTATTTAATTTCATTAATAATATATTTGTTATTGTATCCTTACTAAATCTTGAGCTCATCTTTAATTTTTTAAAATTCCTTAACATTTCTTGCACACGACTTTTAATATTCATAGACAAATATTATACAAAAATTATTTTAATATTATTTTTTTGTGCAGCCCTTACAGTGTGTATTATGCTTTTAAAATATTATTAAATAAATGCAATTTTATTTAAAATTCGTAGTTTAATTTGCAGATTTTTATATTGAAACTTTTATCAAACTTTCACAATTTTCTATTATACATACACGTACTTATGACTAATATTTTCAGTTATCTTGCTATTTAATATCCAATAAACCCCATTAATTAAATTGTAGTTTAGCATAATGGTGTTTATTTGTTGTTTAAATATTCTGACTTGTCAAATTATGACTTTATCTTTAAGTTCTTGAAGTTCTGCTCTTGGGCTGTATTTCCTGTTAAGTGTTGCTCGATTGTTTCGTCACTTTCAATCAGCATCTGGAGTGGCATTATGGCATTATGAGCCGACTCAATTGACTGGGCTTACGCTCAAGAGCTTAGCTTTTATCGTGTCTCTTTGTGTCTTTTTCCTACGATATCCTCAGAGTTTTATTCCGTATACCTACCGTATACCACTTCAACCACCTGCTGTGCGCACCCTCAACACTCTGTGGCAAATCCAATTTGTTAGCGTTATTATTATTATTTTATTGTTGGCTTTGTGTTCCCCCCTTTGGGATATGGCGCCGCATTTCCAGAAGCCCGTCGTCAACCCATCAGACAACAGCCCAGTAAAAATTTTTCCCACGCACGTTAAATACGCTTAGCAGGCAAATGGCGAATGCAAAAATTATGTAAAATGTGCTGTTTTTTTGCGATTTTATTTTGATAATATTTTTATAAATTTTGCCGTTGCATTGCGTCGCATAAAACTCAAATAGAATTTCGGGCAGTAAACAGAAGGAAAAATGCCAACCTCAGCGGAAACCAATGACAGAACTCGCTGAGGTGTTGGAACGATGCCAAAATTAAAGCATTGTTTATAAACAAAATTAAGGCGATTTCAGTTTTATATAAACCCAAAGTACATAAAGTATAGCGTGTAAAAATTATTAAATAAGAGCATGACATGGGTATTGATATGAAACTAGCTTAGTTTAATGTTTTTGGAAATTTATTTAAAAAATCCAAGCATTGTTTATAAGCAAATAAAAAGCGATTTCAGTTTTATTCGATTTGAAAGTACATAAAGTACAGCTAATAAAAATTATTAAATAAGAGTATGACATGGGTATTGATATGAAACTAGTTTATAATATTTTACATAACAGTTGTAATATTTTTGGAAATTTATTTAAAAAATCAAAGCATTGTTTATAAACAAAATTAAAGCGATCAGTTGTATTTTATTTAAAATTGTATAAAATACAGCGTGTAAAAATTAGAAGAAATATAGAAGAAAAGTTATAGAAAATATATTAAATAAGAGCATAACATAGGTATTGATATGAAACTAGTTTATAGTATTTTATATAACAGTTGTAATGTTTTTGGATATTTATTATAAACAAAATTAAAGCGATTTCAGTTGTATTTTATTTCAAAGTTTATAAAATACAGCGTGTAAAAAGCCGTTAAATAAGAGCATAATATTTGTATTGATATGAAATTTGTTTATAATATTTTACATAATATTTGTAACATTTTTGTATATTTATTTTAATAATCTTCTTCTCTCTTTTGCAGGTTAAACGTCCCAAAACAGAGCATACAGATACACATGAACGCGATCGGTGAGCGTCCACTATATACTATATACTATATACAAATCCTAGGCGTAGACAATTTGTAACAGATTTCTAAGATTTCAACATATTCTTCACACTTGCCGCTGCAACAAGTGCTCATAAATTGTGACAAATTTTGTGTTTTCAATTGCTTTTGAGTTTTTCTTTTTTGCATGTGTCTCTTTTTTGGGATCAACACATGCCCCTAGCCTGAGGAATTCATGGAATTTCTTTGCATGCTTATAAAAAGAACTGCAGAGTGTCAGAGCACTTAACACTTGGCAGCTCTACAGAGGCCTAGAGGCGAGTGCCAGGCCCAACTACTTAAAAGGGGCTTAAGGCAGACTTAACAGGCAGGTTCCAGGTTTTCGGAAAGGAAAGAAATATATCAGAAAATATAGAGAGAGAGGGAAAAGAAGAGTGAGCAAGAGCTGCCTATTAAATGCAGCTAACCGCAGCACATTCTGCCTCTGCTTAATGAAAATAATCCTTAAATACGCATCCACAATATTTGGAACCAATGTTCCCATTGGCTGACATCATTCCCAATAACAATCCCCCCCAATATAATATTATAAGGCAGACAAATAATAATGTTGCTCTCTGGCGCACGCGTCGTTTTTCACACACTTTCCTTCCTCTCTTCTGCCCTTCTTCCCCTCTTGCCCCTTGTGCTACTTCTGTCATATTTTGGGTCCCAGTTTCCCTGCATCGAGAAATTATGTCTCCAGACAGTGGGTGTCAAATTCCTTAGGAAATTGGGCACTTCATTTACCTTTTTCGGCTGCGTCCGTTGTAAAAATTATGAAAAATTACAACAAATTTGACTGGGAGTGATAAAAATTGACAGCCAAAAGGAAGAGACAACTGTGGAAGGAGAATGTAGAAAGGGAAACGAAGAAACTCTTTAAAAAAAAACTTAAAAAAATAAATATATGAAGGAATATAAGCCATTATTTTGAGTGTATTTTAAATACTCTATAATAGAATTTATGATTGATTATTAGGTATTTTCTTCAGTTTATAAACTTAAGGTTGTAGAAGATTACGCCCATCTTCGGATCATCAATATATATTTAATTAGAATTGAATTTTTCTTATTAAATACAGTAGAATCCGGTTATAGCGACATTCAAGGGACCGACGATTTTACGTCGTTATATCCGGCAGACGCACTATCCGAAAGGAGCAAAAAAAAATTTTTTTGTTATATTATGGATGCCATGTTCGTAATAGGTTTTTAAATAAAACAAATTAATTTTTTAATCAAAACAAAAAATTTAATACAGTAGAATCCGGTTATAGCGACTTTCAAGGGACCGACGTCGTTATATCCGGAAGACAAAATCCATGATTTTGTTTCTTTTTCGTATTGAAAAAACACAAAATCCATGATTTTGTTTGCTTCTTTTAGCATTGTTAAAGAAATCCAATTTTCCTCTTTAAAGTTTTTTTTTTTCGGCACGTCGCAATATCCGGTTGAATTGAAATGAAAAATTGAATTGAAATTGAAAAATCTCGTCGTTATAAGCGGTTTGTCGCTAAAAGCGGAGTCGTTATAAGCGGAGGCCGTTTCATATAAGTTTGTATGGGGACCAACCAAACCATCGAGTTTTCGTCGCAATAACCGGACGGACGCTATAAGCGGCGTCGTTATAACCGGATTCTACTGTATATTGAAATTTTATTCACCAGATATACCAGATATTAAACTTATCAAAGTAAATATTGTAAATAATAAAAATAAATTAATTAAAAGTGAAATTTATAGTAAATGAAATATATTAGTATAAAAATAATTAAAATTTAATAAAATATAAAAAATATTAAATACATTAAAACATAAAGCATAAATAATACTAAATAATAAAAAATAAATAAAATGAAATACAAATAAAATGTAATCAATAATAAGTTATAAACAAATGCCAAGCCCTAACTAAGAATTAAAGTATTCCATTTAGCATAGGGAAATGGATTTCATAAATTACAGAGAGCCATAAATATGAGAAGCACAGAAATCAGCTGTCCATTTTCTGTTTCTCTCTTACTCTTCAGCTGCATTTCTCGCATTCTCTCTCTCTCTCTCTCTCTCTCTCTCTCTGCCTTTCCCTCTCTCAAATCTTGCGTAGGCGTTTAGGAAACCCCCTTGTAAAATGCTCAAAAAACTTTATTTAATTGCTGGGCCAAAGGATTAAATTACCAACCAAAACTCAATTTAAATTGTTGTGATTTTTGTTGATTTATGGAGCCTGGTGTTTTTGGTGTTTTTTTTATATTTTTCAGTTTTTAGTTTTTATTGAACTCTAAGAAATTAGTTTACTTAATTTGTGTTTGGCAATTGTTGCTAGTTAAACAAAGGCAATGGCAATCACTTGTCGGAGTCTTGCAACATTTGCTGCACACATGGCTCTGGGACATTTAGGGACTTGTCAGGGGGCGGGGGCAACGGGAACGAGTCTGGAACTCTCAAGTGGTATTTTAAAGGAATTTCAAACGTTATTCCTTTTTTGTTGCTTTAATATCCGTGTTGTTGTTGCGGAGAGCGTAGAGAAATATTTATAACACTTGACAAGATTTTTAGAGAGCGACTGCGACAACACTTGACTTTTGGGCACTAAAAACCAAAAAGAACGAAGAGCAAGACGGAGACGAAGAAGAAGAAGGAGATGAAGACGAAGAGAAAGAGACGACGACGACGTGCCGTTAATTTTATGGCTGTTTAAAGATTATTGGAAATTATTTTATGAGTCCGCTTAACGAGCAAAACGTTTATGTGCTGCCCTCTCTCTCGCTCTCTCTCTCTCTCTCTCTCTCTCTAATGCTCCCTCTCCCATTCTCGTTCTCTCTTTGTCTTTTGTTTGCTTTTGTGTAGACTCTCTTTAAGTGGCGTTTTTTTGTTGTTATTGGGGCTTAAGCCAATTCAATTGTGTAAATAAAGCATTTGTTTCTAACGGATTTTCTAGGGTATGTTAAGGTCGAGTTGTGCTCAGCAAGCTTCTGCTTATTCCTCAAAATGGTATTTCAATAATTTTATAGGATATCCCAGTTTTGCATCGTTCTTGTGCTACAAACTTGGATTAAGAAGTTCTCTTCATTATTGTTTGAATAAAACCTTGTTTTTCGCAAGAATGCAGGGTATCTATTGCTTAGTTTTTGTTTAATAAACTTTCATTTATACCATAAAATAGTATTAATAAAGTTTTTTTTAAGTTTTTTAAAAGATATCTTTAGGTTGATGTTTGTGTGAACTTAAAAAATAACTAGGGGCTGACCGAACTCTCGTTGGTTGAACTTTCGCTGGCATAATTCTCAATGGCCGAACTGTCACTTGTCGAACTCTCGCTGTCTGAACTCTCGCTTGTCGAACTCTGCCAGGTCGAACTTTCGCTGGCTGCAATCTCGCTGGCCTTACACTCGCTGGTCGAGCTCTCGCTGAGCAAACTCTCGCTGGCATAATTCTCAATACCCGAACTGTCGCTTGTCCAACTCTTGCTGGTCGAAATCTCGCCGGCCGAACTCTCGCTCGCCGAACTCTAGGTCAAACTCCCGCTGGCCAAAATCACGCTAGCCGAACACTCGCTGGTCAAACTTTCACTGGGCAAACTCCCCCTGGCATAATTCTCAATGGCCAAACTTTCGCTGGTCGAACTCTTGCTGGTCGAAATCTCGCTGGCTGAACTCTCACTGGGCAAACTCTCGCTGGCATAGTTCTCAATGGCCGATCTGTCGCTTGTCGAACTCTTGCTGGGCGAAATATCGCCAGCTGAGCTCTCGCTGGCTGAACTCTCGCTGGCTGAACTCTCACTGGCCGAACTCTCGTTAGTCAAACTCCTGCTGGCCGAACTCTCGCTGGCCCAGCTCTATTCTAAAATATTTTTAAGGGTGTTTTTATAAGTTGAATGTTAATTAAATAATTTGTACGATTATACGTATTATGTAACCTATGTAACTTTTCCCTCTCTCTCTCTCTCTCTCTCTCTCTCTCTCCCTCTCTTCTCGCAGTCTGTGCCAAAACCAGCAGCAACAGCAGCAGCAGCAGCAGCAAACACACTCAAGCGCCGTGTTGGCCAGCAGCAATGGGCCCAGCAGCGTCGGCGTCGGCGTTGGCGTGGGCGTGGGCGGAGGCGTCAATGTGGGCGTGGGCGTGGCCGGGCAGTGCAGTCCGCTGGGGCTGCCGCCGCAGGTGCAGCCGCTGCAGCCTAGCCTAGGGGCGCTAAGCGGACACTACGCCGGCAGCAGCAGCGGCAGCAACAGCAGCAACAACAACAGCAGCCACAACAGCAACAACAACAGCAACAACAACAACAACAATCCCAGCAGCTGCAGCCTGGCCTCTGCCTCTGCTGGCTTCGCGCAGTCCGCAGGCAGCAGCTTCTCCACATATCCGCATGCGCAGCAGCAGCAGCCTGGCGACGATGTGGGCGTGCATGTGATGGGCGTGGCGCACGGCAACAGCATGACGCACTGGACGCACGACAACAGCAGCAGCGGCGTCGGCGTCGGCAGCGGCATCGGCAGCGGCGTCGGCAGCAACAATTTGGCAGCAGTTAAAGCGGAATCTCGTAGTCCGGACAACGGCTCCTCTGCCGCGGCCGCTGCCGCCGCCGCTGCTGCTGCCGCCGCTGCAGCGGCAGCAAGTGGCAGCAATCTTTACGGCTGCGCTGAGAGCAGCGCAGCGGCAGCGGCGGCAGCGAACAGCTCGGCGGTGGCAGCGGCCGCAGCTGCGGTGTACGACAGCAAGCACGATTACTACTACTACAACAGCATGCAGCAGTACACGCCCCCGCCCTTCTACTCCAGCTACGGCACGCCCTATGCGGCCGCCTCTGCGGCACGTGGCGCCAAAATGGAGCCGGGCGCAGCGGCAGCGGCGGCTGCGGCATATTTAACGCCCAGCTACGCCGGCGCCGGCAGCGGTGGCAACAACAACTCGCAGCTTTATAGCAATCCGTATGCGGGTTACAACAACTTTGCGCAGCAGGATTACGGCGGATACTACAACGAGCAGTACGGCAACTACTATAATCCGGCGAACTATTCGCCGTATGCGGTCAGCTCGCCCAGCTCGAGTGCCAGCCACGGGTTTCATGTGGCCACCGCCTCCTCCAATTTGTCGGAGAGTCCGACGGACACGCACTCGACCACGCCCGTGCATCCGGCCGCCCACTCGCCGCACTCCCCGCTGCCGATCTCAATGTCGCCGAATGTCGCCGCCGCTGCCAGCGCCTCCGTCTCCGTGAATGTCTCCGCCTCTGGATCCTCCTCCGCTGCCACGCTCAACTCCAGCGGCGGCAGCAGCGTCGGCAGCAAGACCACGCCCACTGGCAAGACGGGCAGGGCGCGGGGGCGCCGCCATCAGCAGCCCAGCCCCACACGCAGCACCGCCTCGGATGCGGGCAACAGCGAGACGGTGAAGCCCCCGGAGAGGGTATTCATCTGGGATCTGGACGAGACGCTGATCATTTTTCACACGCTGCTGTCGGGTAGCTTCGCCAATCGGTACACCAAAGATCACAGCACCCTCATGACCATCGCCTTCCGCATGGAGGAGATGGTCTTCAACATGGCCGACACGCACTTCTTCTTCAACGAGATCGAGGAGTGCGATCAGGTGCACATCGATGACGTCAGTTCCGACGACAACGGTCAGGACCTCAGCACCTACAACTTCGCCACCGACGGCTTCCATTCCGGCACCCCGCCCGGCGCCCCGCCCAACCTCTGCCTGCCCACGGGCGTGAGGGGCGGGGTCGACTGGATGCGCAAGCTGGCCTTCCGCTACCGCAAGATCAAGGAGATCTACAACACCTACAGGGGCAAGTAAGTACACTGCAGGAAACGAAGTGCTTAAATGCTCATAATGTATTAAAATTCTTACCATGGAGGATTGCTAAATTTTGAATTCAAATGATAATATAAATTTAAATTAAATGAAACAATACAATAAAAAAAAATAATAATTATACCAAAAATTAATTAGGCACTTAAAAAATATTAGTTATTTTACAAATAATACGTTATTGCACAATATTTAAAATTGCTACAAAATATTAAATTTATTTACTCAGTAAGAATCGTATTGATTTCGGTCATGAACCCAACTAAATCAGCATAAATGAATATTGAAAATAGCGCTTTTCTTACGCCGAAGTATTTCTAATAAATAAATCAATAGATTGTAAATTTAATTAACAAAATTGTATTAATTGTTTTGCAAATTTAACAAAATTTGATTATTTAATTAAACTTACAAGCTATGACGGGGTTATTTTGTAATAGGGTTATTAGCTTTAATAAATTGATTTAAATAGCTCGACCTCAAATTAAGTGTATTAAGAAAGTTTTAGAATCATTGAATCAAAATTAATCTACATATTTTTACAACCTAAAATGACTTACTTTTGTTTTTCCAATTATCAAATTAAGCATATTAAGGTAGTAAGAGTATTTAAATAATTAATAATTTATCAAATATTGTTACAATTTGAAATGACATAATTCGTTATTTATTTTGTATCAGTGAGATTATTAAATAAGGAACTAGATCCAAGTCCTCGATTAAAATTTACATTTTATTCTACTCTTTAAATTTATTAAGATTTTTCTTATCAGTGTAATCATCAAATACGAAACTGAATCTAAATTTTAGATCTTAATTTTAATAAACTTGTTGCTATAAGTAAATGTAATAAAATAAGTAATAAGTTAAATGTAATTATAAATTTAAATTAAATTTTTGACATAAATTTATTATGCTGATTTTTTTTTTTATCAATACCATCATTAAATATGAAACTAACTTTTTTTTTCTCTCTCTCCCTCTCTCTCTCTCTCTCTATCTCTCTCTCTCCATCAATCCTCTGAAGCGTGGGCACCTTGCTGGGGCCGGGGAAGCGTGACAACTGGCTGCAGATCCGCTCGGAGATCGAGGTGGCCACCGACAACTGGGCCACCTTGGCGCTCAAGTGCCTCAGCATGATCGCCCAGCGGGAGAACTGCGTCAATGTGTTGGTGACCTCCACCCAGCTGGCGCCTGCCCTGGCCAAGGTGCTGCTCTTTGGCCTGGGCGGCATCTTCAACATCGAGAACATCTACAGCGCCCACAAGATAGGTGAGAGATCCGCCCAGATAATATACA
Organism: Hypselothyrea guttata; assembly: GCA_035045125.1. Taxonomy (NCBI): domain Eukaryota; kingdom Metazoa; phylum Arthropoda; class Insecta; order Diptera; family Drosophilidae; genus Hypselothyrea; species Hypselothyrea guttata. Next base: position 621,306 of record JAWNNJ010001762.1, on the reverse strand, counting down.
TATATAACTATATAATTAACCGATTTCTCTTTTGCAGGCCAGGAGACCTGCTATGAGCGGATTGTGACGCGGTTCGGCAGAAAGAGCACCTACGTGGTGATCGGGGACGGGGCCGAGGAGGAGTCGGCTGCCAAGGCTCTGAACTTTCCCTTCTGGCGGATCTCGGCCCACAGCGACATTCGGGCCCTGTACACGGCCTTGGACATGGGCTTCTTATGAAAGGCTTGAGGCGTTTAAAAGCGCTCGCGTTTCGCGCGCGTTTTGAGTACAAAACGAGGCAGAGGAAAACCAGAAATGCAACAAGTTTAATTTATTAATGCAAACATTCGGATGTGTTTGCGTTTAGACAAAACTGTAAACCAGCGCAAAATAATTTAATTATTTTGTTTATAAAAAATTAATTTGTTTAATGCCAAGACTTTTACTGTATTATATAGTTTTTAACAAAAAGCACACATCTTCTTCATCAGACAGCAGCCAACTTCGAGAAACGAACTTGTTTAATTACACCTATGATTAATGTAAATTAATGTGTATTCTACCCTATAAATAATTATATATGTATACTAATACCTAGCACTTTAGAGTAGCAAACAATAAACTGAAGCAGACGGCAGATTAAAGCAAACTTTTGATGAATTTTGGCAAGAAACACATGAAAAGCATAACGAATAACAAGATTAAATAACAGCAAGGTAGTTTATTTAGTTTAAATATCAAAGAAAATAATATTAACTAAACAATGTAGTATTCAAATTTTAATTAACTATTAAACATAGCTGCATATATTAAAATACAAAAACAAATAAAAACAGCAACAACAACGCACTGTATTACAACTAAAACAAAAATGGCATTTTCTATTTATGGCGTTTGGCAGTTTATATTAGGCGCCAATTTATCTTGTAAATCGCAAAATTCAAATTTAAATATTTGATAGACGTTGGCGGTAAATTGTTATCGACACACCACCACAAGTATATGCTCTGGCTTGAAAGGCTAAGAATACTAGTCATCTCGCTCACACACACAGCTTGCGCCATTGCGAACTTCTTTGATGTAAAACAGCCGGTGTCTGCACACACATTGATAGCATGCAGCTTTTGTACGTATACAGACTTTTCAATTATTGCTGGCAGTTATGCAACGCGTTGTGGCTCTCAACAAACAGGTTGGCAGCGCTTTGCAGAATTTAAAACTGCGCGCCAAATATTAAACCAGTTTAAATATCATTTAATTAATTTTCTTGTTTGTAGCACGTGCAGCTGCTTAATTGCATAATTAACATGCATAAAAAGTTTAATTACGCATAAACTGCTAATTGTTATAACTTATATCAATTAGGCATACATTCGCTGTTCAAGTTTAAACTTAATTTGACCGCTCAATTAGCCAAGCTGCCAGAAAAACAGCTTTAAGCCCATGTTCGATCAGCGCAAGGTGTGAAATATTACATCACAGACTTTAATTGAAATCTGTGGCAGGGCTTGTCGTGTAACTTGTATCTTGTATCTCGTATCTTGTATCTCAGAGCTGGCATCTCATCTCGTGAGATTCTGGGCTAAGAAGATGTTGGCCTTAACCACGTATCAGGCGAAGGAGTCGTTAACCATGATTTGTAATCTGTGGAAGACGGACTAGAGACCGGGGCTTCCATCTGCCTGGGCTGGGGCATAATGATAATTTCACACGACGCGTTCCGTTGTTAAGTTTTATCGCTAACCCGGCCAAAACTCCTGACGCGCAAATCAATTTTTATTATTTTTATCGTCGACGCCTGCAAAGCCGCTTACAAAATGCCCACAAAATACAGCTGGAATCCATCGCTTCTAACTGAAATCGACTTATGGCTAAAATACGCTGACGTGGCAATCATTGTAAACAGAAGATGCCTCAGCTCCTCCTCAGCCCAAATGCTGAGACTCCCAATCCCAATCCTTAATACACTGAGGAAAAAATTTGCTTTTGTTTTTTCAAACAATTCCATTAATAAATTTAAGATAGCTCAGATGATTTAGCCATATCCGTCTGTATATATTTATAGTATAATAAAAACTTGATTTTTCTTAAAATGTAAATGGAAAATAATTAAATGTTACACTGATAGAAATTTTGGTTTAATTTCAATTTTAATATGGCACAAAAAATATAGAATCTATTTAAAAGTTCTGTTCTCTCCTTAAAATTCTCCGTTCTTAGCAAGCTATAATATTCCAAATGCACAATTTTGAGAACATAATTCTGTAATTTTTCTCTCTGTGTACGAGTGCAGTGCAAGGCCAGAACAATAGATGGCCTATTCCGACGTTAACAATGCACAAATCATTATCAGTAATTATGCATTGTTCGCACAGAATGCAGCTAAAAAGGCAAAAAAAAAGCTAAAAACTGAAACTGGCCAACGAATGGACTGAAGCCAATCCTTGTCTGCCTTTATTTTGTGTTTCTTGCAGTCTTTTGATTGATTGGTTGATTGCACTTGGCCTTGAACTAGCCTCGCTTTCTATATTTAAACACGCCCTGCCCTGCGATCGGGTATTAATAGACCAAACTGCACTCGGCTGCTGATAAGCAGCTGCTGTTCAGTTAGTACCTGGCAGTATCTTGGCCAAACATTTCATGCAATTAAATCGCTGTTAATGCAATTTGCATTAATCCTGTCAACTCGTGGCCAGCCCACAGCCAAATTAGCTGATAACAGAGAGCTTAGGCCATGTAGTTCGGGCCACATGCATAAATCACTCTGTTCCAGCAATGAAGTGACAAGGGAAGGGGGAAGGAAGAGGGGCTGCAGATAGAGCGGGAGACTGCCGAAGGGAGTATGAAATAGAGAGAAAGAGATGGATATGAAGAAAGAGAGAGAGTTACGAGGTTTCTTCAGCAGCTTATTGAATGAGCAATTGATTCCTTCCCTAAGCTGTAAGTCTGCAGTTACACGAAGAAGGTTTCGCCTAAACTATTCTCATTAGGCATATCAGCAGTACTTCTTCTTCTTCTTCTCTTTTTACATGCGCCATCTGCGCTGCCAATTGCGTAGCTTATATCTACGTTGTTTATTAACCGATTTCAATGCGCTTTTCAGGATAGTTAATATAATAGAAGATAGTTTATATTCAACAATAAAAACATTCTTTGATTAATATTACGCTTGTTTTTAAACTATCAAGTTCAACTATTGTGAAGTTTATATCCCCTGTGCTTCTCAACCGATTGCAATGGGCTTTTCAGGATAGTTAAATATAATACAAGAGAGCTTATGTTCCAAATAACAACCTTCTATATTGAATATTACGCTTGTTATTCAACTTTTTATATTCAAAAACACGAGGTTGTTTGGGTTTTATTGATTTTTGGGCGTCAAGGGGGCGTGGCACCCGATTTTCGAAACAAACTTGATATGCGTAAGATAACTACCTATCTATAGCAACCAAAACGGCATCTCTAGCTTTTGTAGTTGCTGAGATCGACGCGTTCATCCAAACAGACGAACAGACAGACAGACGGACAGACAGACAGGGCTAAATCGACTCAGCTCGTCTCCCTGATCAAGAATATATATAGTTTGTGGGGTCTACCACGCTTTCTTCTGCCAGTTACATACATTCGCACAAAGTTATAAACCCTGTATTTCCCATTTTTCAATGGGTACAGGGTATAATAAACTAAAACAATATCTTGAATAATATCAAATATAACTTCATGGAAATGACTACAAAGCTAAATTGAGATGTTATAAATTAAATACAATTTTTGCCAAGTTTGTTTATTGTAAAAGTAGCTAAGATATATACATGCGTATATCAAATCTTAGATATAATCATAAATAAGCATAAATGTTAAATTTAATAGAAAATTTAATTTATGGAAATATAATATATGAGCTTGTCTGCCATGAGTATTAATTTAGAAATGATGTTGAATGTGGCAAATGTGTCCATGGGGAAATAAGCTACATATATACTGTTTGAAGGGACTGAGAAAACTAAAGTTGTAACAATACAAATAAATAAAAATTTGAACAGTTTTTATATAGTAAAAATAACTAAGAAATATTAGAATTATATATTGCGCATATAGATTTGGTTGAAAACATTCTCCCAAAGTTAATAAGACTGTTTTTCCCATTTTTCAATGGGTACTGGGTATAATAATGGAACAATAAATAAGAGCTTTTCCGCAATGTGTAATATTAAGGTTATATAAATAAGGTAAAATATAAATAAATAAAATTTATATACATATTAAGGTAATAAAAAAAATATCTATTAAGTGACGATATGAAATTAGCTGAATGAGTAAGTAAATAAATCATATGTGTACTATATTATGGAAAAAGTAACTTTAAAACAAGAATATTTTATTTCTTGAGCTAATTAAAGTCCTATTTTGGCAGATGAAGTTCTCTCGTAAACTTCTTGAGCCGCACTCGTGTTGCTGAAATGTTGTAATGTTGTAATGTTGCACGAGGCACTCTCTGCTGGCGTTGGGTCATAAATTAAACTGCATTTGGCTATTTTTGTGGTCATTAGGCACGGCTGCAGTTTGTCTGTTTTCCCTCAGTTCTCAGTTCTCGGTTCTCAGATCTGCTGGAATTAAAGCTGTGGCTGTTGCCTACGCTCAAATGGATGTCCCTCTGTCCGTCCCTCAGTCCGTCCCTCTGTCTGTGTGTCCATGTGTCTTACTGCCAGATTGTCAGAGAGTTTTGTGTCCTGTTTCCTTGGCCATAAACGCTGTCTGCGCCCAAGACAAAACGCTGCACAAGTTTTAATGAAGTCTTGCCTAAAGTTCTATATGGCAGCGGTGCCAGTTGAGTTATGCCCAGCAGACATTATGTGGGATGTAGTTGGAGGGGGGAGAGGAAAATGGCATTATGAGTTATGTGACTGTTGCTTCTAACTGCCTTCTGCCTCTCTCTCTCTCTCTCTTTCTGTAGCTCCCACCTTCACATGTGCTACAGTTCAATTAACATAATTAATGTGCAGGCCAAGAGAGTCTTTGATGTTGTTGGCAACATTCTGCCGATCTGTTAACTAGTTAACAGCTGTAACTACATCATCAACTTGCAACTTCCAACTGCAACTTCAACTCCATGGCAGATTAGATTACAGCTCATTTAACAGGCAGTCTAATTGCCGAATGATTAACATTCACATCCAGCTGGGAGTTACCAGTATTTTACACCTATTACCTTCATCATGCCTTCACTTCAAGGTCAGCGTATAATTTCAGCTCCATCAACGCTTGCGTAACTCCCAAGCTTCATATACTATCTGGGTCTTAGCATTTGCATTACTTATGCCGCTTACAGCAACAAAACAAGCCTACGAGTACCATGAATTAGCGATGCGCCCATCTCTGAATACTATGAATACTTTAATGTAGCCTGTGAATACTCAAGTGAATCTAGCGAAACTCTTCTGCTTGGCAAGTAAGTGCTCTTGGGTAGAATTTAGTAGCGAAATTCATTTGAATTTCAGCTGAGACAACTCGCTTTCCCGGCTCAGCTTTATGCCTGCTACACTCAGCTTTGAAATAAATATTTTAACAGTTTTTATGAGCCAAAGAAGCTGCTGATATTGCAACACATTCAGAAAATGCAGAAAATTTAAGTAAAGCATTACAAATAAATAAACAAAAGATTTAAACAAAATAAAACAAAATTTTAAGCATTAGAAAAATAGCTAATAATGTTAAGACATTACAAATATTAGGAAATGTATGAAAATTTTGACAAGTGAATTCAGAAAATTCGTTTCTAAGGCCACTGATGAGAATGCTGGCAACATTCGAAATAGTACTATCTGGCCAAATTTTTCCATTAGCAAAAAATTTCCCATTGCTAGACGTCGAGCCCGAATTCTTTTCATCAGTTATGAAGTAATACATCGCTTTACAATTGGAAAAAACAAATAAATCTTTGCAAATAAATTTAAAACTAACTGAAATAAATTTGAACACACTAGAGATAAATTCTACAAGCATTACAAATAACTTTAGAAAATTCAGAAAATTTAAATAAAAAATAAATACATAATTCTAAAGCACTAGCAGTTACCTGAAAATTTTCTAAATTTTCACAATTAACACAATTTTTAAATAAATAAATAAATATTGTAACAATACAAATTTATTCAGTAATGCAGAAAATTTAGAAAGGAAAATAAATATTTTTTTATCACACCAAGTATTAAAAATCAAAAAACTCCCCAAACATGGAATGTCAAAAATATATAATTTTAAAGACAAATAAATACATAAAAAGCTAAGAACTTACATATAATAAATAAAAGATAATAAATAAGAATTAAATATATATACAGAAAATGTTTAAAAATAATAAATAATATTCAAATAAAATAAATTATAATAATTAATAATTATACACATTTTACACATTTACTCAACAAAATGCTCTCTTGTTTATTTAGCATTTAGCCATAAGTAAAGCCAACAATGCTAACCACTGGCAAAAGTTGGCAGAGCTTGGCAAAACTTTCGCCTAAGTTTGTTTAGAATTAATTCTAGCAATTGCCGAGCTTGACTTCAGTGTCTTCTAAAGTTTCCGCCCCACTTGGCAGTTATAATATGGTCCATTTGCCTTCTAGGGACAAGGAGCTCGACTATCTCCAAGTATGCACTCGAAAACAATTTCAAATTGCACTCGAAACTCAGGAGGCGACAATGGCACAACGAGAGCTGCAAAAGGTGTTGACAGCTTAAGCAGCGGTGCGAAACGTGTGTGAAATATGATACGCTCATTAAGGGTTGCCCCACCTCCCTCTACCCTCTCCCCAGCCCCGCTGTCGCGCTGCCCCCCCTCACTCCCCTCGGCATACGTAGCGCCCCAATTGGCCTAGTGCCTGGGCCGTTGCGCCAAGTCAAGTGCAGAAATAAATGGTTGGCGCTAGTGCTCCCTCTCTGCCTCTCCCCCTCTCTCTTGCCCCCTCTCTCCATCTCTCTCTTGTGAGCAAGATGATGATGATTATGATGGCATTGCAGCGTTAAGCGGCTGAAAACTGCCGCACAGCTGCGCCCACCATCTGTCATATATCTTTCCGAGGGTCTCAGCTCCGGCATACCGGGCCACACAGCTCACGCAAGGACATGGTGAGAGCCAGCGTCTACACTGTAAGAAATTTCGTTTTAAATTTATTGCTTTTTTTAAGAAATTCAATAACTACTTTTCATTCAATTTTTGCACTACTAACTACTCCTTGCATGATCCATTTCGAATACTCTGCACTGACCATAATCGTCTCTACCGTGTATTCGATACCGTTGCCTCTCTTCCATCTATTAAGTTTGCTTTATTAAATTATTTAACCCTGCATGACATTGTATAGTAGAATGGTAATATTGTTTTACCTAACTAATTAATAACTTAGGTCTGATTGGAGTTTTCTGGGAATGCTGGACCTCTTTCCCTTTTCCTTTTTTTCTTTTTAATTGCATTTAATTTATTATTTCAATTAATCCCCAGATTATCATTATCATTCACTTTTAATTGAATTCTTTAATTTAATTTCAATATTTATATTCATTTGAATTTTTAATTTTCTCTGTCGACTGACATTAGTTGACATTAAACAAATAAATAAATAAATATCCTTCACGGCATTTATGACGCAAATAAATATCGAATAATTATTTTAATAAGTTTACTAAAAAATCTTGTAGTATTTAAGTTTCACAATTAATTTACATACAATATTTTAACAGAAAAAGTTTGACAAAGTGTGGACTAAATACCAACCATTATAATTAATATTGGTGTGGTCAATGAGAAAATATAAATCAGACTAAATACCAACCATCATTATTAATATTGGTGTGGTCAATGAGATTATATAAATCAGTTATTCAGGATAAACCCTTTTATATATAGTTGAAAAGCAAATGTATTATATCAATAATAAAAGAAATTTAATAGCTACATATTTAATATCAATAAAAGTAATTCTAATAATTTTATAAATCTATAATTTTCAAGTATTTGATTACAATTATTTATATTCTATTTTATCCAATACAAACAATTTTATATCTAAAGATGAAAAAGAATTTCTAAAACGCTTCAGTTAAATTAGTGCTTAATTCTCAGAAACTAGTAGTTTTTTTTCGCTGTGCAGCGACACTTGACGACAAGGCAAACCCAGACAGCAAATATTATATGGAGAGGAGACGTGTGAGAAGGGCGGGGGAAGGAGGGGAAGAGTCTGCTCGTTGTCGCATTGCCGCCCACCCAGTAGCAATCAAAAAGGCCACAAACCGAGCGAGAAATTGAAGCAGTAGGGCAAAGTGAGGCTCAAGCATCGTGAGGCTAAAACCGATGCAAAGTGGAGTAAAATATCGCACGTTAACTGGTTTTTAATGCAGAGCTACATAGGTCTCTCGTCAGTTATGCGTGCTTTATACCCTAAGCAGAGCTGTTTATGATGAGGTGGGTAGTAAAAAGTAGTCAAGTTCAAGTTGTATTAATGTTAAGTTAGTTGAACTATTTTAATGCGCAATATCATAGGGTATCTATGGGTCGTACGGGTATTGCGGATATTGACTTTATGGCCTGGTCAGTAGGTTTTTATAGTGCGTGTCCAACTGGCATAATAAATCACTATAACGCCCACCTATGCGAAGTTCAGATCAGCGATTAAGTCATCATCATCAGCTGCAGCCAGAGACACAGACAGAGACAGAAAGAGAAAGGCTGATTGTAAGCGAAAGAGACAGGCAGAGTTGGAAACAATGCGGCGTCATTGTTGTTGGTTTTGTTGTAAGTACACTTAAAGAAATTAAGAATGATCATTCCGAAAAATAAAGTTAAGTTAATTTTGGTTTGTTTTAGCATCCAAGAACAAAATGGAATCGGAAAAAAGATTGGGTTAAATTTTCTGACTTAAAATTGAGTGCAAAGAATAATGAAATTAAATATGAATCGTATATTAAGTCGCAGAAAAAATATAAATACTTGTACTTAATCTTAACTTTCTTACAAGAACGCGAAGAAGAATTCGTAAAAAATTTCGTTCTTGGATCAAGAATTTGCTGGCTCATTGGTACAATACAAGACCAACTTAAAATCGGAAAAATAGATTAGGTTAAAATACAAATGCAAGGAACGATCCAATCATATATCATTTTAAGCTCGAATGTCCCAAAATAAAGTATATAATTGTATCAAATTTAAAAGGTGGTGTAAATTAAAATTTTTAGAACGAAAAGAAGAGTTTGCGTAGAATTTCGTTCTTTGATCAAGAATTAATTTTCTCTCAGTTCTCATTCAACTTTTCACATCCGAAATTTGTGATTCGAGCACGAAAACTCTTGAAATTTCTCAAAGTGTATTATTGGCTCGAGGTCAGACTTCGATGCGGACTTGGATTGGCACTTGGACCTGGGTTTCAGTTTCGGTTTGGGGGCTTCGGTTCAAGCGCCATCGGCACAGCTCATTTAAAATCCAATGATGATGTTATCTCCACGGATGAGCAATGAAGTCATTTCATTTTGTTTACATTTGCTCAAGCAGGAATTAATAATATGGAAAAATAATAAACTTGAATACCCTTTAAAACGCTGTCAAAATACAGTCAAGCATAATGTAGCTATAGCGCTACTTTCAGATTCTAGATACTACATTATTATATTTTGACACCGAGAAACCTGCATAAATTTGTGATCTACAATGGATGACGACGATGATGATGGGGACTTTATGCCTCCGCCAAATACCTATACGTTCAGCATACCCAATGAGCCGGATCTCCTGCTGCAATACGAGCTCTACAGACCCTCTCCGGGCACTCGGCGTCTGCGAAGTGAACGGCATCGCGTGGTCTACAGCGAGGCTTTCATAGAGCACCCCAATCTGGGCACCTTGGCAGATCTGGCAGTACGTGCTTTGGCCAAGCGTGGACCACGCTATATAGACGCTTCAGTTAGGGGAAATCCGACCAGATTGCGCGTCTTTTACGATGCGCTGGATGTGAATTTCCCGCTAAAGGATTGCTATTTCGTGGAGGATACGCGTTTCTGGCGTCGTGTGGTGCTGGCCAAGAGCCACAATAAAATGCTGCCCTTCAAGAAGCTGCACGAGTTTGATTGGCGTGCCGAGGGCATCAGTTTGAAGTACGTGGAGCTGGTCGAATCCTGTCCGGCTGCCTATTGGCCGGAGAAGGAGATGGCGCATCTGGGCTCATTGATAAGGCAGTTTGTGCAAAGTTTGCACATCAGTCGATTGCAGTCGCTGACGGAGGATTTCTTTGCGCCCTTCATTGTAAGCGAACCGGAGCTAGATGCCAGCTCAGATGAGCCGGATCTATCGGTAATATCCAGCGATGAAATGTGAGTAATTGAATGATTGACAACTAGTAAACAAGATGTTTAATATATCGGCTTTGCTGGTTAAGAATATTCTGCAATGTTGTTTGATAGACTCGCAACAATTTTTGTTTAATATTTGTAGTATTCTTTTATGAAGGAATCTTTTATTTATAAACAATTAACTTTTTTTATAAAATATTTAATTATTGCATAACACATTTTTTTAGAAATGAATTAAGTAGTTATTTAGTTAGTCAATTAATAATTGCAAAGTTATCCAGACAGACGGACAAACGGAAAGACATATATAGAATTCACAAACCGCCAGCGCTGTCTTCGCGTCTTACTGCAAGCAACTGTAATTCCGTAATTCTGTAATTCCGTAATTTCGTTCTGTTCTCTTGGTACTCTTATGCTTGTGTGGGCTATGCAAGAGAGAGCGCCGAAGTCAGTAGTGATCGATGCATATATATGCGTACTTGATTGCTCTACCGCTGTCGATGTATTCTCTATAGGCGAGCCGGCTACCCGCTGCATTACTTGTAATGCAGGAGGTATGCTTGGAGAGCCAGCAAGGAGAGCGGCTAAGCGCTGCCTCAGAGCTTATGCATAGGGAGAGGTAGATGTGTTCTCTATAGGCGAGCCGGCTACCTGCTGCATTACATGTAATGCAGGAGGTATGCTTGGAGAGCCAGCAAGGAGAGCGGCTAAGCGCTGCCTCAGAGCTTTTGCATAGGGAGCGGTAGATGTATTCTTTATAGGCGAACCGGCTACCTGCTGCATTACTTGTAATGTAGGAAGTATGTTTGGAGAGCCAGCAAGGAGAGCGGCTAAGCGCTGCCTTAGAGCTTATGCATCGGGAGCGGTAGATGTGTTCTTTATAGGCGAGCCGGCTACCCGCTGTATTACTTGTAATGCAGGAGGTATGCTTGGAGAGCCACCAAGGAGAGAGAAAGCGCCGCAGTCAGCAGCGCTTGATGGGTATGTTTGCGTACTTAGTTGCTCTTCCCGCAATAGAAGCTCATTGCCTGGGGTGGGGTGTTTGTGGCGCTCTCCTCTTGGCAAAGCTCAATCAAGGAAGTGAAAGCTTAGTCGGCTTGCACTATAAATGCTGCTGCGTGCAGTTCTGGTCGTCAGTGTAGTGGCTGGTATATAGGGATGCAGTCGTGTAGTACAGTTGTCTAGTGGGTGCGTGTGCTTAGTAGTTAGTTAGTAGTTAATATAACTGTAACCACAATGAGTCATGGTTATTGATTTTATTTATATTTTATTATTTATTGCATATTAGTTATGATTTCAATTATTGTAAATAAATATTATGTTTTCTAAGACACCGAAGGATTACTATACGTTTGTACTTATACCAAGTATTTATATATGTAGGGACACTTGTGAGGAAGAAGAGGAGGAAGCTGAGGAAGAGGAGGAGCCACAACCATTGCCCCCTCCAAAGAAACACAAAATAAAGGTAGAGGCGCTAGCACAGTCAAATTCACAGCTAGAGGTGGAGAAAGAAATTTACGTAACTGAAATCGAACCAATTGGTAAAGCTGATCGTAAGTCCGAGTATTCTTTGGTTTCTTCAACCCTTACAGAGGCGGAGGCGCAAACGAAGCGGCGCTTAGCGCGAGCTGCTCGTAATGCAGCCCGTCAGCAACTGCGGGAAATGAATGAAGAGAAGAGAATGGTGCACGAGAGACGCAAAGAGATTCGGGAGCAGCTTCGTCAAAAACCGCCGCCTCCGCCAAAGACCAAGAAGAAGAAGAAAGCTAAAGAAATCACGTCGGTCTTCGATATAGCCGTAGACCCAGAGCCAGATGATGGTGAGGAATTGATAGCGGATAAGCGCAACAAAGAGAAGCTGATACGCCGGATCAAACGCTATGAATATCCCTCCCAGCACTGTCATCACATCGATCTGAGTTTTGTGCGCTACTTCGACAGGTTGAACTGCCTAACCATTGAGTTCCTGGGTCCCGAACTGGAGCGTGACTATCACAAGCTGCACATGAAGTTCTCCTATGATGACATACGACGCCTGGCCAAGGGATTGCTCTGTTTGCCGGAGCTGAAGGTTTTTCGACTGCGCAACAGTCAGATGGATGACATCAAGTTGCTCATTCTTTGTCGAGCTCTCAAGCAACTAGATACCCTAGAGGTGGTTGACTTTGGGCATGATCAGCTGACGGATAAATGCTATGTGGCTCTGGAGATTCTACTAGATCGTTCCCATATGCTGAAGGAACTGGAACTGGAGTACAACCAACTGGGCACGGAAGTGCAGAAGTCTTTGGGTTATGCGCTCAAGATTCATCATGGCTCCACGCCCTTGGAATACTTGGGATTGGCTCACAATTATTTTACCCAAGACCTGGAAAATCTTGTCAACGACATTGTCGGCACGATCCATGTGCAGAAACTGAATATCAGGGGCATTCTGACGCCTGCACACTTGTTGGCAAAGACCATTGGCTTCCTTTTGCGCCATCACACGCCTTTGATATGGCTTGAAATGGCGGCCACGAACCTAATTCCCGTCGTTGGCCATAAGCTGATCTGCGCTCTGCAGACCAACCATAAGATCCTTCATTTCGACTGCCGAGGCTCTGGCATGAGCGAACTGCAGGAATATGAGGCAGATGTGATTGTGCGGCGCAACAATTATATTGCGGAACATCCCTATTTGGGGGACACCACCCAAACGGAGGAGAACCTGCTCAGGTATGTGACGGAACTAAAGCATCCCGTGGTGGCCAAAATAGAACGTGAACATGCTTGTTTGACGGAATGCCTCAAGACCCAATCGGGCTTTTCGCCCAGTATTCTGAGTGTGGAGGAGGAAGTGGAGGAAGAGCAGTTAGAGGAGAGGGTATCTGATATTTGGGCAGCATTCACTCTGAAGCCGGAGATTGTCAATGTACCGATGCAGTCCTTTGCTGAATCCGGTACATCGTCTCGACTCAGCCCTTCATCTGCATTTGTCTATAATGCCAATGCCTTTAACCTCGATGAGGTCAGGGAGCATCTGAACTTGCCAGGTCCCTCGAATCGTTATTACTTTTTACAGAGAGCGAAGGAGCCGTTTTAGTAAAATATAGTATTCAATATTATATGTTTCTACGCCAGCGAAAAATTTAATAAAAATGTTTTGATCTTGAAAGGTACTAGTAAAAAATGTACTAAGACTTTTGCTTTAAATTTTTAATAAAATTGGCTAAATAAATTATTTTCTCGCTGGCGCAACTCTCGCTATTCCATCTCTCGGTATCTTAACTTTCGTTGGCCGAAATCTCGTTAACCTAACTCTTGTAGAATGAACGCTCGCAGGCCCAACTCTCGCTGGTCGAACAATCGCTCTCTCGTCGTTTTCTAGCTTTTATTTTATGTTTCTTTTTATTTAATTTTGATTTCTTATTTTGTATTCCATTTTTTATATTTTATACTTTACATTTTGTATATAATAATTATTTATCATATTTTGTACTATAAATATTTTAAATTTAATTATATTATATTATACTTAGTACTGCCTCTCAGATTAACTTTGTAATAAACTAAATTTAAATCTTTTGTTTGATTTAAGTAAAAGATTTATTTTTAGACATACGGAGAAATTCCGTTTGAATGTCTCTCAGATTTATTTCAAGACTAATTTCTGTCAACATTTAAACGACTAAATTAAGCAGCAATTACAAGTCGAGGCAAACACTTGCCCCATGACTCAGCAGCTTGCAGTTGCACCTGTTGCCTGTCACCAGCCGATTGACCCGTACAACGACCTAAGAAAGTCAAGTGGAGATATAGCCATGGATTATGATTTAGCAGCACTTTCTGCCACAAATCAAAATGCAAATCAATTGAGAATACTTTGCTGCCACAACTGCAGGAGAGTGTAAACAAATGGAGGAGCGGAAGCATAATAAATAATAATAAAATACAAATAAAATGCATGCGGTACCGTTGCATTTTACGGCAGCTGCAACAATTGCGCTGTTGCACCCACATGTTGCAAGATCGTGTGAATTTATTGCTTAATCATGCGCCATGCTCGAATGTAAATAAATGCAAATTCAAAGCCCAAGTTGGGAGGCGCCTCGAGTGGTGGCAGGCAGCGCGTCCAGGTTCAGGGCTCTAACAAGACCAAGACTTGTGCGAGCGAGGGGCAGCTGTGTGTTGGCGGGGAGGGGAATCTGCTGGGTAGGCTTGCTGCACGTTGCACACCAACTGCAACTTCAGCTTGTGGCAAGTGGGTCGCCAACACTGATGCAACTCTTATATTTTTTCGCTGCTTGTTTGTTTTGATTTTGTTTTATTTGCTGCGTAGGCGCAAGCACTGCAATTAATATGCAGCAGCAACAACAGCGGCAACAGCAGTGGTAACAATAACTAGCAGCAATTGCTTGCCACCAGCGTTGCCACTTTAGCGGGTTTTTGAATTCTGCTTAAGCTTATCATTAATCTCTTTGAAAACACAATTAATTTTTATTCTGAATATTAATTTTATTTTGTATGGATTTTTTTATATAGATTTTTTTTATACTTTTTGGATATTTTATATTAAAAATCTAAAGCCGTTTTTATTATTTTTTCGATGCAAGCAAAATTGCCATGAGAATTAAGTTTAATATACCTTGAAGAACAAAATGCGTTTTTTACAACTTACATTTAAAACTTATAGAATATTTTGTTTAAATAAAGCTGGATGAAGTTTAAATAAATGCTAAGTTTTTAAATATAAGCTATTTTCAAAATATGCAAGTTTTTCCACTTTGAAATATGCTAAATCTAGCCTATAAAAGGCCAAACAGGCAGCACTGTTTGCCACCCACACGGCCCACAGCGACAGCCTCGAAACCCGTTGTGGGCTTGCACAACTTTGGACATTGTCGCCTGGCCAAAATACTAATTAATTTGTAATTTAATTTATTTCACAAAACGAAACAAAATCATTTCAGTTTTTCATACTTATTTTTGCCTAAAATTGAATAAGGCGCGCAAAGCGAATTTATTGTGCACGCGTTTGTTGTTTACAACAATTCACCAATGCAACATGTTCGACGCAAGCAACAACCAACAGCTTTGTTAGTTCGAACGCCAGCGGACATGTTCGATGCGCTTATCGCTTGGCCGTTAAGCTGCGTTGTTTGAAAACAAACAAATGTACATAATAATGCTGATTAATTAAAATGTTTAATTATATAAAATGCAATGAAATTTAATTAGCAATATATGCATAAATACAGACACAAATTCTGATTATTATTATTAAACTAAATCTTTTTAAATATGTCGGCTGAATTAATTTATTTTTATCGCATATTTTAATCATTCGTCTTAGTCATTTTACTGGTAATTACTTTAGTTTATGTAGTATATATATGTATATATATTTAAACTTTTACAACATTTTTCGTTAGCCAAAAGCTTAAATGAGCAGCGATTTGTGCAAATATTGCATTAAGATCTCAAGTGTTCTGCACCATTTGAATTTACTTTCAAACGCCTTCGCTCCCCAACATCCGCAGCAAAACAAAGCTCCCCCCTCCCTACCACCCTCCCACCAACAGGCCCCACAAGCGCCGAGCAGCTGGTTTAATGGTTTTTGTTGTTTTTTGGTAACTCGTTTGCCGAGCCGCTGCCCGATGACGTCGAGCAAGTTCGCAGCGCCGTCAGTCAACAAACGAGTCTCGTCGCGTGCAGTTCAGGCCACGCATCGTGTCGCCTGGCAGCGTATATCGTAACGCAGCCGAATATCGTAAGCGTATATCGTAGCACCGCTCGCTCGCAACAACAACAACAACAACAAAACAAACAACAATAATTGCAATTGGTACAAAATTCGCACCATTTAACAATTGGAAAATTATGTGCTAAATTAATTGCAAATTATATGTAAATAAATCAATGGATTTATCAATTCATGTGCTAAACAAAAGTCGAATGTATTTGGTATTTGGTATTTGTTTTGTTGCAACTACGTGCAGTGATTGCAACTCATAATCTGGTGTGGTGAAGTGAAGTGAGGTGCAGTGTGGAGGGCGCTGAAGCGCTCCAAATCGTTTATAGAACGTGCGAAACGTTAACAGTTACAATTAATTGGCATCGGCCCGATATCATCATGAAGTTATAGCTGCCCGCCTCGCATGCTAATGAAGTTCCATTGAACAAAAAGTATGTAAAGAATTTCAGATATTCCGATAAGCCAAAGAAAGATACAACTTGTTGGTGATAAACTTTATCAGTTTTACATCGATTTATATAGAACAAATATATACGTAAAGCTCGAGTTAAATATTTATCGCAACAGTAAACAGAACAATAAATTGACCAAGTAAATAAACAATACAATTTAAATAAATATATTAAACAAAAAGTATTTATGTACTTTTTTAATCTCGACTAAATTCAGTTGGTAAACTAATTTAAAAATCCTTACATAAGTTCAAATTAAAGTTGGAATGTTTTTAATAAATATGTCTAAGCATTAAAATAAAAGAGAACAAATTGAAATGAAACTTTATGAAAATTATGTACGCTTCATTGTAATAAACTGTATAATTTTTACATCGATATGCTGTATAGAAATATTATAAATTATAAGTTTAGCCCATGTCGTTAAGCTAAACAGAACAATTAGCAGCCACTTTCAAATTCAAAATTGAATAATTAAGCAAATTAGTGGCTTATAATAAATAATAAATACTGAATAATTAATGCTAATAAAGTTCCATTCAATAAATTATGCAGATTTTTAGACAACGACAACTATATCAGTTTCACTTTATGAAAATAAAATAAAAATTATATTGCTTTAAAATATTTTTTTTTAGCATTTGTCGTTACACTAAACAGAACAATTAGCAGCTGCTTTCAAATAAAAAATAATTGTATAATTAAATAAATTAGTTACTTTTAACGAATATTAAATAATTAATGCTAATTAGGTTTCATTCCGTAAAGAGCATTATTCAGATTTTCAGACAAAGACAACTATATCAGTTTCATTTAAATAATAATATATAAAAGAAATATATACATAAGTCTCAAGGTGTTCAAAACAGCTGCTAATTGTATTTTCAATTGGCATATTCTTTCAATAACTTTTTGCACTTTACAGCTGTGTTTATTTCACTGTGAAAATATATTATTTTTACACACGTTAACTAAATTTCTTAACGCTGGGCTCTCAACACTTGGCGTAAACACTTAAATGTTTACGACTTTTGATTACTTTCTGAATTTTTAAAGATGCAACGCAGTTGGTTTATGACCAAGCAGATGTTGCCTTAAATTTGCTAAAAATTCAAATAGGCGTGGCAGCTCAAAAGTGGCGTATTCTACGGTTTCAGTTACAGAACATATTTCCGAACATATTTCATTAAATACTGTATTTTCCATGCATGATTTTTGCTGTTTTTGTAATTAAAACAACGAGAATATAGTAAGCCCTGGAGTATTAAATATTATGCACAAAAGAAAATAGGAACTATATGTGTAAATATGAAATTAATTAAATGTTATGCTGGGAAATATTTTCACTGAATAAATACGCTATTTTGTTGCATTTTTTTGCCAATTATTCAGTATTGATAAATGCAGAAATGTAGCCTTGGTTTTTATATATATTTATTGGTTTTTATACAGTCTTCATATGTTGGCAAATAAATCTGCAGCAAAATTAACTATATTTGTAAATATTATTATGCCTAATCTCAGATTTGAATTAAAATTAAATATAGATTTAATGCTCGTTTATTAAATTATAATAAAGATACAATTATTATACGATTTGTTTAGAGGCAAGTATATTTGCATTAGCATAAAATAAAGTTTAAATATTTGGAAAATATATTTACGTTCAATTATTGAGTTAAGCCCAAATTAAGAACATGGCATTAACTGTTTGTTTATTGAATTATGCAAAAAATGCAAAATTAGCAGATGTTAAAAAGCAAATAAATCTGTAGCAAAATTAAACATAGTTAACATTTTTGCGAAATATTTCTACGCTCAATTTCAGAGCTAAACCCTAGAATTAAATGCTGGTTGGGCTTAACTTTGGGCTGGTGCATGCAACCAGCAATTGCACTTAGTCTGGCTTTCTTTTCCCCTTCTAACACTAATCATATTTAGCTGTTTGCCATAAAGTCTGCTACTTTATGAAGCCGCGTTCGCTGGAAGAGCCGCCCTGGGGGTGTGGAGGCGACTGTTCACACTTTTCGTGAGTCTAACACGCTTTGGTTTTGCGGTCAGCTTGTCAACTGGGCAACGGCTCAAATTAGCCATGCAATTTGTACTTAACTATTTGCAACATTGCTGCAATTGCCAAAGACAAGCAACGCAGCCAGACTCTGGAGGCGTTTTGGGCCCAGTCTGTTCCCCAGTCTGCCGTCTGGCTAATAATAAAATGTACAAGGACTTAAACCCACAAACATGTACATGCTTGTTTGCGGCAGACGAGGATGACGACAAGCGACAAGTTTATCACTTGCCAAGCCACAACCAAAAACTTGCAGACACGCACCAAGGGCCAGCACAAGAAGCTGGCCAAGAGAACCGTAGACACTTTTAGCCAGTTACAGACGGCTTGGAGCAGTTGGACAGCTTGGCAGGCGCAGATTGGTGGCAACAGATAAGCAGCAGTTGCAATACTCGCACTGTCTGCCTTCTCTGCAAAAGTGAGTGCAATTTGCATTAACCCTTTGAGTGCTGGTGGGTTGGGTACAGTCTGTACAGTCAGTCTGCACCCACGCGTAGCTCAAATAATGTCAGCAACAGGCGAAATAAGCTAGAAATCAATGCCAATATGCAGACAATAAGCTATAAATACTGTATGCCAGACAGACACTCGTGCCACGGGCCAGGAAACAAATGTCAAATGATTGTCAACACGGGGGAAAAGTGAAAAAATTACGTATACGCAGCGTGTGGCTCATCGATACGCAGCGTGTGCCACAGCGACAGTGCTGCCAATATATTTCCTAGAAAAAAAAACTTTTTTGGAGGGAAGGGCACAAAAAAAAAACTTAAAAATGATGCAGTAAAATCAATAAATAGCAGAGTTATTCTTATGTATGTGCTTTAAATTAAAGGTGTTATGTCGATCAATTTATTTATTTATTTTATTTTAGTATGCAGTTTCTAAGACTATTGTTTTTCGCGCTTGACGCTTTTTTAAAATTCTTCTAGCAAATACTCTTCGTAAACAGCCAAATCTGACGGGAAAAAGCTCATTTGGCAACAGTGCAGTTCGGTTTGCTTTCAATTTTGTCAAGTTCGGCATACATTTCACTTCGATTTGCTGCTACTTTCGCTTCCGCATGGCATCTGGGCACTCTTGCCGCTGTCTGTCATTCAATTGTTGTCGTCAGCCTCACATTGTCTCATACAATTTTAATATATTTCAGCTTCCACGACAGCAGATGAAGCAACAGGAGCTGCAGCAGCTGCCACCGCTTGCTTGCAGCATTAAACGTCATCGTCATTTCATTGGTTTTACATTTTATGACTTTTATAGCTGACGACAATTTCAATTATATAAGTGAAGGCAGATACAGCCAGCTGGACTGCACTTCAATCTGCTCGGCTCAGCTTCATTCAACTCAGCTCAGCTCAGCTCGGCTTAACTCGACTCATCTCAGTTCAGTCTTGCTCCGAACTGTTCATTTCGATCATTTCACTTCAAGCCACTTAAAACTTGTAGTAATATTGAACTGCAAAAAACTCTAATATTAGAAAATATACTAT
The DNA here is from genome assembly GCA_035045125.1 of Hypselothyrea guttata. NCBI lineage: Eukaryota > Metazoa > Arthropoda > Insecta > Diptera > Drosophilidae > Hypselothyrea > Hypselothyrea guttata. The sequence goes on along the minus strand of JAWNNJ010001762.1, from coordinate 601,242 downwards.
AATTGAATACATAGAAACGAAAATCCACAGACCGCGCTGCGCGCTCTCCGTACAGTGTATGACTAAAAATAAAAATAGTCTTAAATTAAAATATAACGTATAAATTATATTAAGACCTAATTAATATAGACTACTGGCTCCAAAAATAGTACTACATTTAAATTAAAATTTATTTTTTTAGCAACATTAACACTCTCAATCAATTTTCTCAAGGCTTTTAATATAAAAAGCATACACATTTCTAATTTACATTGAAGTCCAAAAGTTTTTGCAATTACTATACTGTTGAATTTGATCTACATGGGGTCTCGTTGCCTTTGCAATTGGTAGTACCTTTCACCGGGTCCTGGTATATACAAATGTTCCCGAAAGTCATCCAAGGTGTACGCACGCGGATTAAATTCGAATATGGATGATGATGGTCGTTTTGTCGTTGTGGTCTTTGAGATGATGGTGTCTTTAGAGTCATAAAGACCAAACGCCCGCCATATATCGTATTCTGTTTCCGGCTCCTGTTCCTCATGTAACACCTCCATGACAATTGAAGTTTTGGAAGAAGATGAGGGTAGATTATGGCGGCACTCAGCACGCTTGGCAAATTCCCGCTCAAGTTTCGCCTGTATGGGATGCCTGCGACTTAGCAGATAGTCGAGTATTTTCTCCTCCGTTTGACTATGATCACCCAGATAGGTATGATTCAACCTGTAATTGTTGCGACGCACAATCACATCTGCTTCGTATTCCATATCCTCATCCAAATCACAGCCTCTGCAGTCGAAATGTGTGACCTTTTGGTTGGTCTCAAGACTGCAAATCAGTTGCCTACCTACTCTGTAGTTCATTTTGATGGCTCTTATCTCTACGGAACGCAATGCATCGTGATTGCGCAGCAGGTAATTAACATTATTGGCTATTTTCGTGGGTGGAGCTAAGACGCCAGAGACATTCAACCTCTGCACATGGTGAGTGTTCGCAATATTCATCACTGCCATATCTAAAGCGTCTGCCCCTAAGGGATTGAATGCTAGCCCCAAATACTCCAGGGGATTACTGTCTGGATAATTGTTGTACTGATCTTTAAGTGCCAGTCCCAAGGACTTCATAGACTCTTTACCCAAGTTATTGTACTCAAGTTCCAGGCTCTTGAGCATTTTTGGTCGGTCTAGCAGCATTCCCAATGACACATTGCATTCATCGTCAAGCTCATCGCAGCCAAAGTCAACGACTTCGAGTGTATTCAAA